>JALBCR010001189.1:152500-167643 GCA_030710515.1 Abscondita cerata
CAAACAGACAGTGAATCGGAACTTAATATTGATGGGTGTAGAAGAATCGATTAAACATGTGCTCTATAGATTTAAGTTTAGATAATTCAGATAAACCTGGTGATATTATGAATTAATTTGTAGGTTGTGATAGCAAAGGCGTCAGTGCTTTTTTTTTTTGAAAATAACCTGTATAAGGTTCCTGACCTAATCTATGTAATAGACTTTTAAGGACGCTACTTTTTTAGAGTTAAGCAAAAAATGCGAAAGACGCGTATGCAGTATAACAGTACCTGAACAAATTAAAATGTTTTAAATATTTTTATTAAGAATTATAAACTTGAAAGTGCCAGTTAATTTAAAAATTTTAGTATTATTTAAATTAATTATTGTATTATATAATCACACAGTAAAAGTCAATGTGTGTTACAAGCAGCTTCAATAAATTTATATTACAAGTTTGTTGTTTTTACGATAAAATGCTCAGTAAAAGTTAAATGCGTTTAATCTATAGTCACATCTTAGTGTCACCACAGTAACTGGTGATATTAGACAAAGCTACACTTTCTTGTTTGCCCACTTTTGCAACTGGGTGGCTATTCTTAAAAGCTGGTTAAAATAAAACACCCACATATTAAAATTCGTCTGTTCTTTGCCGGAATAACACTTTGTCACGCGACACCTAACAATAAACTAAAAATAATACGCAAAAATTTAATAACCGTATTATTTTATTTATGTAATAAAATTTATATTTGAAAATTGCATTCATAAATAAAATAATATGTACAGGTACATTCCACAACGGCAATTATATAAAATTAAGTAATTTTAATTTGAAAAATTAGTGATTAATAGTACTTTTGATTATGATAGCTTAATTGACTTTAGTGATTGCAGGCACGGGATTAATTTCTTTATTATCTCTTTAATTACGCGATAATTATCTGGAGAATTGCAAAGAAGCTTTTTGTGTAAGTTTATTGAAAATTGAGCAATAAATTCTAGATATTTTCTGTATTCATTACACACAAATTGAATTTGTTTTACTAATCAAACAACAACATGTTGCTTACATGTTTATTTAAAAAAATTGTTTTGAGTTCTAAAAAAAATTAAAAATTATTAATATATTCAACACCTACTATCAACAAAAGAAGGACGTAGACAACTGATAGTGAATACAAATCAGCAGCATATTTTACGATTTCAAAGTATTTAACCAATGTTTGAACAAAGTTTTTTAACAATATTAAAGAAATGATTAATGGTAGGTGTTCCATGAACAAACTACTAAAAAATTTTAATTTCACCATTGGGGTTTTAAGAAAAAATAATAACCTTTACTACATGAGATGAACGGTCCGCTTTTTCGTGGGACAGAAATTTGCTCACGAGCGATAGCGAATGATCAATCTCTCGATCTCTTGGCTTGAGAGTAAACACAATTTTTCCACAAAATGAGAATAAAATAATAAAAACAAATTATCTTTCAAATACGTCAAGCTATTTTACTGTTTGAGGTTAATATAATGAAAATGACATCAGTTAAGTACGTAACACAAATTTTCATCATTTTTGATGTTTCACTTTGGCTCAAACTATTCACCTAAAAATCTAACTCAATTTCTGATATCAATAGAAATGATAAGTGATTGATTATGCAATGAAAAATTTGCTTAATCTTATTTTTTTTCCCGCGTATAAAACATTATTCTTTTAGGCGACCAGAAATTCTGAAAATTGTAATGTAATTAATTAAAATAGTTTACCAATCTAAAATTTCAATTTTTCGTTATCATGGTATGATAAAACATTAGTAATCAACTGTCACATTCAAATATATACAATTGTGTTACTATTTACTGCAAGATTCTGCTTCGCATTCCACCAAAATTAGTTGCAACAGCAAAATTAATACCAGAGTAGTCAAGTAAAAACTAAATTTATTAACATGCCAGAAAATTTAATTTTAAGCTTATTTTGTAATATTTATGATTACATATTTTGCTATGTGGAACAACTTAGTTACGTGGTTGAACAAAATTTTGAATAGAAGTGAGGAGATAAAAAGAATAGAATTTATTGTTATATATCGGATAAGTTTGGTGATCAGTATTATAAAAACCGGAATACGTTGGTTAGTATTTGGGTGGACGATTGTGGTTTTATTTACGCACATTTTTAATATGCATTGCTGGGACATGGTGTAGGGCCCTAAATGCTACAAGTTTAAAATATTTTCAATGAAAAATGTAATTTATATACAAGGTGATTTCATATCAAAATCCCATTTTTTTAAATACTGTACATTATTTATTATTTGAATTCATTCCTCAATTTTAAGTCAAACCTTATTATGTACAGGTTGGAATAAGTTCATTTGAAACTCAGTTTGTTTTTTTTGGGACAAACTGCACTATTTGGCATTAAAAGTTAATTTTAATCGTTTGTTTAGGCATTTTTTCAAAATTCTTGAAATTCTAGACATGAAACGTAATCAGAATTTTACATATAATTAAATGTTATGAAAAAATCAGTTCTATTTAAAAAATAAAGTTGTACATGATACATGAAATTTAGCTTAAAAAAACGCCCAATTAAAATCAAAATCGACTGTCCGGAGCGTTTGGTCCCAAAAACTACCTGAATTTTAAATGAATTAATCTCTAAACTTTTGTGGCAGAACCAGGTAGTTAAGAAAAACTCATTCTAAAAAAAAAAATTCCAACAACTTTTGTTACAAAACTACACCAATCGTAACCTAATATATGATATCAAAAATAAACTAAATTTAAATTAGCTAAGTATCACAAAACAATGAAAAAACATAATAACAACTTCATTCAGGGTTGTGCCTACCCTGGGACAGAACCGTACGGCGGCGGGGGGGCACGACGGGTACTAATTTAATGTCATTATACACCGTGAGCCTAGTAATATGTATGTTTGCAATAAAATTAGATGGAGTCTTGGGACCTTAACTTCTTCTCTTGAGCTCATAGTTTCTTCTGTAATTTTAGGCCTTTTAGATTTAAGAGGCTTCTTACTTTTACCACCTATCTTGGGCACAATCTTTCTTTTCACCTGTTGAGTTTTCACCGGTTTTGTTTTGGCGGAAATATTGGGTCAAGATTGTTGTTTTTCCTACCGCGCAGGGTTGTGGTTACGTTGTGAGAAGTATGTGGAACAGACAATATATCTTTCGGAGAGAAAACAAACGAAGATAATCTCAGTCTTACTGTAGAAGTTAGAAGATTCAATCGTTGGATATGGAAACTATGAAGTGATTGCACTAGGAATACATCTCTCTGGTGTAATCTCAATATTAGCTGATTTTGGCATGAGTTGGCATCAGTGTGAATGGGAGGCTTGACATTTGTTTCAGATGACTAAACAACTCCTTGAAGTGAGCTCTCAAGCGTTGGAATGAACAGAAATTCGTTTGTTTTTTTTTTCGAGTTCCGTGGTTTGGGGTTCTTCCCTTCACATTCATTTAGGATGATCAAATTGCAGGAACTGGATCTTGAAGCATCAACTTGTGGGAGCTGAAGAAGGTGGAATATCTTCGGTAACATCATTGTTTCCTGTTTGCTCTTATGTTGAGTGGTTTCAGCAGGAGCAAAGTAAACTTCATCAAAAACATTCTTGTTTACGGGATAGATTAACGTTTTCCTAAAGCCTGATACTGCCGTTCGGATGGTTGTACGCTATTTGGTATTGTGTCATACCTCTCCCGGAATTAGCTCGGAGCCAACTTTTTAACTTCTGGCCATAAAACATACTTAATGATGCCATAAAACTGACATCCAGTGGCTAAATTTAAAAAAAGATCGAGAGGTTTTTAGTATGGGCAGCGCTTGACTTGTTGATAAAATGGTGCATCCATTCTACAAATATATATTGGAATGCATCCAACCACTTAGGATAACATGCAGTTGCTGCTTCAGCGGGCGCCCCATCTAGCAACTTAGACTTCATTCTACACGGGGAAATACAAAGAACGGGGGGCACGTAGTGACCTGTTGCGCAAAATGCGAAACAGTTATTACCAGTAGTCCACGTTCTTCTGATCGATATTGTTCCCACCCAGTCTGCAACCTCTCATGGCAATTACCTTTTTTCAGTCAATTTAAAGTGATTCATATATCATTTCTAATAGTTATCTTAGAATTGCTCCTAGAAACCTCGTGGTAAGACCGGATTTATCAACGTTATAAATTTTGGTTGGGAAGAATTGGTATTTGTCAGCGTCAGGCCCTACTGCCACTTGATTGAATCCCAGCGACCTGCCTTGTCGGTTCTGGAGTGGGCAACAACAGATCTTGATGCCTCTTCAAAAATTCTTTGAGCCAGTCTAGTTGTGTTACTCGGTTCTCAATATTGGGCTTGTGTTGCAGTTTATTTTTCTCAGCCAGTTAAAAAGTTACACATTGCAAATCAGTGGTTGTCAAACCAAATAAACGACTTTGCATGTGCTTGACATATTCTAATAATTCTATTTGTTCAACCTTTGGAGTAAACACATTTGACGTTTTCCCATTCCTAAAATGAAAAATTTGTGATTTTTGACATCAGGTTATTTTGAATTTTTCCTACCTTTTACGAGATGCCTCTTCTAAGGATGATCCACGTCTTCTTTTTATTTTGACTCTATCCTCTAGGGTTGATTGAGGAACATGGTAAGAGCTTTCTTTGTAGCCCCATTATTCCTGAAATCACCTTTATTTTTATGCTCTCTTTTACTATTTTTGATTAATCAGACGTGCGCTTGTCCTGCGCACCATTTTCAAGCTATAATTATTATACATACATTATATCCACATAGTTCCGGATAAATGACGAGTATGAAAGACTTTTCGACGCTGGCTAATAGAGTCTTAAATACAATCGCTCAGGCAATAGCGATCGGAATGACACTCAACCAGTGCACTGCTTTTAATCAGCCGAGCCCATGATTCTGCGTCAGGCGTTAATTACGCGCCAAATACAAATCATAATACTGGTTCCCGGTCCTGCGTCGTTGCCCGTTTTTGCCCCTCCCTACCTAACATTATTTTTATTAATCCATTTCATTAATGGGAATTGGCGGAGCTGACATTTCATTTAGACTCAAACTAACACTTTAACTTGGATACTCTACTTATTTGTACATATTAGGCCCAAAATGCAATCCAACTTCTATTTATTATAGAATAAAATGTAATTAAAAATTATAAATACTTTTCAGTTGTTTGTTTACAGGAAATGTTATAAAAAATTTCATTACAAAATAAAATGTTAATCTAACTTTTAACTTCGATTCCACCTAAACTTAGAGTATTATCAATAGGAGACGATTATGTAGGCAACTTGCCGACAGGTATGTAAAGCAGTTACATAGTCGATTCTTCAATAATGTAACTGCTTTTACATACCTGTCGACTAGGATGTCGTAAAACTTATCGTAACGATTATGTAGGTTTGTTCTTTTAGTAACGATTTTCACAGATGTTTTTGTAGTTAATCGATCAGTAATCTTATCCCCTCAATTGGTTCTCAAATTTTTTTTCCTATTTCACCTTTTTCCATATTTTGAAACAAGGCGCAACGTCTTTTTTTTTATGAATTGTACCGTTGAATGTTTTAAGGCACAACTTTGACTAATTTTTTTAAAAGATAGTATTTTTCTTCCAATGTATCTCTTGTCTAAGACGAGGTGTGAGGTCTGCGCTGTCATGAAACAGAATAAGGTAATGATTGTAACAACTGCCAGTAGTGAGTTGCATTCAGTGTTTGTTGATCGTGAAGAAAATTAATCAGACTCTCTTGAGTCGTGCAAAGCTTTCCGGTCTTCACAGAGAAGCCTTTATCTTCCCCTTTGCCATTTCTTACGAGCCATTTTCGACTTATGAGTGTAATTATGTACCCTTGTCTTATAACATCTGACGGTAAGCTTAAAATTGCCACATTTTTTGTCGAAATCAAGTCTTTCTGATTTACAATTTAAACTGCTTTTGATTTCCGGCCGGGTCAATGACAACCAAACTCTATCGAGTGCAGTTTTTGAAGTTAAGATCATCGGTGCTAATAGTCAACACTTCCATAGTTGAAAAACCACTTTTGATGAGATTCCCCCCAAAAGTTAAGTGGAGATTATTTTCAAAGGCTCTTGAACAGCACGGTTGTTTTCATCCGTACAATGATTTGTTTTTGACTTTCTTTCTGCCCATTTAAATTTTCTCTCTCACCCACATATCTCGTACTGGCTGTACTTTGACGACAAAGTCAACAAATGTTTTGTTTCGATAAATTTTTACTTTAGAGAAAAAAGGGCTGTAACGCCTTTTTTTTTTATAAAGATGTATGTATGTACTCTGACCTCTGGTCAAACGCATGGAACAGTTTGATTCTTATTTTATATGTAGGTTTTTAAATGCTTTTTTTCTATCCTTAAAATTAAAGATGTAAATAGAAGAATTCGGTTTTTTCAAAAACGACTCTATCAATTTTCTTTAAAACTTGTACGTATAGTGCATTACATTTCTTTACAAAATGGTTAAGGTTGTCTTTCCAAAAACCCAATTAAGGAAGAATTTATCCTTTAATTTTTTTTATAAACGGATGGAACGCATTTTCTCAAAATTAGTTTCTTGGACAATAAATTACGCTATAAATGCCATAAACGTTTTGGGGGAATTAACCTCTAAATTAGATTAAACCAATTTGGATTATTCGAAATCGGTTTGAAAATTTTCTAGAAAATTGGTACGTACCAAAAATATGATGTTATTGATTTTTTTAGAAAAATTTTTTTTGGTAAAATATATAACCAATACGGCAGCAGAACTAAATTACTATTAAAAACTGATAGAATTGTTTGATGGAGCCAGAAATGTTATACTGATGCTAAGTTCTTGCACACCCATGTCCAATTTTTAATCAAGGCATGTAGACCTGTCAATTTACAGTAATTTGTTGGTCTCTATTCAAATTAAATGAGTGATGGCCGTCAATTAATTTATGTGGTAAAATACGGAGCGTATTCAAAATATGCTTACACAAATAAATTCAAAGTATTTTTTTCCTTTTGGGCCTTACTTCCCAAGTTATCGGCCCTGGATCAGTTGTACTTTTCATACCCATCGATCTATTGGCTTACAGAATAGCCCATATCACCATTGCAATGCGTTCTTCCCTAAGAACCCATATTAAATTAAACAATTTTAATTCAAAATGAGCCCGAAAAGCGATCACATTTTTTGACAGCATCGTGTCAGCTATCAAAAGTTGATTGTCATACCTATACCTGCACATTGTTTTCATAGGTCCACTACCAACGCTGTTGTTTCAAATCCTTCACATCTTGTATTGATAAATTCTCACGATGGTCTTAAGCTATTCCGTTACAGAACATCAAAGCAATTTTGACTTCAAAGGCTGGAGTTGATAATTAAATTTGATCAAGGTCAACAATCCAAATCACAGTTGCATGCATATTTGGAATTGATTTCTTAAGAAGAACAACTTAACTAAATATCAAAATTTGTTACTGGAAAATGTTGATCAAAACTGTTCAATTATGAAATCGTAATCAATTAAACAAAAAATATATTTTCTTTATAAGTAAATTTGCTTAATACTTTCTAACGGAACGTAAATGTTGTCATTTTGTAATAAATAAAAACGATAAATGTTTGGAATCGATAATTTGAGTAAAATTTGTAAAAAAAGTAGAAGAATGTAATTGGATATTAAAACATAAGTTTTTTATTCCAAGCAACTTTACATAATTATAGTTTTCGATATTGTTGCAAATGCTAAAATTTCCTTACCCATATACCAAACAATTGATTATAATTCTAAGTTTTAGATCATGCCAAACTTTTATAAAGAAGAACTTTTTCGTAAAATCAATAATAAAAGTCTCCCATATATTGACAACTTACATATTAAACACGTTGTATATTTGACTGACTTTCTAACTTGGTGGGAGGTAATCTGATGAACATTAATTATTAACATTAAGGTTAGGAAGATTCTATTCTAAAATAGCAGTTTCCGCGATTACTGTTATTTGTGCGCATGCTCAGTAAAAAAAGTTCAAACAATATAACGATAACGCCAAACTTGATTTACGGCGAATATTAATTACGTTTAGTTGTGGTTATAGGGTGACCAATTCTGCACTGCGCTGTCAAATTAATTGTAAACCGTCACAAATAATTAGGTCAGAGTTAAAAATTATAACGAAAAAGTGTAATATATAATTTATAACAATTAAAATAAATAAATAAAAATAAATAACTGGAAAATTCTGTTGAATGTAGTGTTAAACCTATATTGAAATTCATACGACGTTATCGTTATTTTGACGTTATTTTAATTGACTGAAAATCTTCTAATACTATTCAAATTATTGTTACAATTGGTTACTACTTTTTGGTACAAATGAAATCGTAATTATCGAAACATGAACATGTGTTGTCAAATATCAATTCCAAGAGAATTAATCATATGTTGGGCTATATGGCATGACAGTTTTCATAACCTTTTTACAATCTAATTAGGCACGCTGATACGGTTTGGTTATTCAATTCTAGCAAAAGGTTAATTGCAACCCTTATATGGTTAAAAATAGTTAATGTTTTGTTACAATAAATTTTAATATAAAAGCTACAATAATACAAAAGTAAAACAGCAGTTCACCACAAATTTCTCAATTAAAACCGGTGACAAAAACAAAATTAGAAACTTACTACTAGTGTCTTATAACTTTGTCAAAGACACGTTTCTAAGATCACACATTTTTAAGTGGCTATTTGTGGCGACGGAAAAAAAGGCTGTAACTTACGTGTGATTGAAAAACATACAAAACTGCACAAAAATCAATAGTGAACCAATACTGAACCAATAGCAAACTGATAGTAACCGATAAAAAACGCAAGCAAACCAATAGAAAACCAGTAGCAAAGCTATACTAAACCGATAGTAAACCGATAGCAAAACAGACAGCGAACGGTAACGAACTGATTGCAAATCGGATAGCGCTTTACTTATTCAAACATTCAATCACCATTAAGAGACGATTTTGTTATAACGTCTTTTTCTAAAGAAATAAAGGTTTTAAATAATTGCCAATAGTGCATATTATATGAAAAAAGGTGAATGTTTGTAATATTTATAGATAGTGGTTGATAAATAAGTAAACTAATATTTGAAAAGTAAAAATATTGTTCATACAGGGGGGCCCACCGAAAACGTAACAAGTCGTTTTTTGAAGCTAACACACACATTTTTAAAAAAACGCTTGACACGCAATTTTTGTTTAGAGGGGGACATGTCGATAATCTTAAATGGGATGATGTGTCAACATGTACCTCATAAGGAAAGCACTTTAATTTCAATACAGTGATATGCACCCAAAGAGGCTCCGATAACCCTATTTTCAAAAATGAAAGAAAATTCAGAAAATACTGCAATATGACCAATTCATGTTTACAAGAGGCATTCATTAACGATTAAATTTGCTCTTAACACGGCAGCCCTCATCTCAAAAATAGCAATTTACAGGATTGGCATCTTATATGAAAGGTATGGTAACTTCTATTCGACTAAATACACGTTATTGCGAGAAAAGAGCCTAAGGGGGCACAAGGTCCTCCTTGTCGAGAAAACAATAGAAAATGCAAAAATCCCCTTTTTGAGCCGAGCATTAAGTTTGATTAGCATAAAATATCTGTGATTGCAAAGAATTATATAAAATCTTACGTAAATAAACATTTTACTAATTACCAAATTGTCTTCGGTCTAATCCCAAACAACTTAATTTACTCTCAATAAGGCCAATTACTGGTTTAACCTTAATTTTGAGAAGGCGTTCTCCTGTTAGTATCTACTGAGAAATTTCATCAATGCGAGGGATTACTTCAAACTTGAATTGATCTTACCAACTAGTAGCGTTGGGGGTATTTGGGACTTCTGACTAAAATAAGATTCTTATAGCTGTATATAGAATTGAGAGGGCTTTCATATGACGTAATTGTCGACATTGGGGCTGCCGAGGCCACCCTGTTGAAATTTCGGGGTCTATTCAACTTCGGGAAATGTAAAAATTTAACCAAACAAAATTGAATTGTTAAAGGGTTTTTTTAAGTGTAAGATAGCTCCAAAAACGGTCTATTTCTGTTTTCAGAGTACCACCCTGTATACACACTATTAACAATTAAGACGTTTAACTGGGTATTAATTTGTTTTAATTAGATATGTACCTAAATATTGAATGCTTTATAATCATTTAAAACTCCATTTTCAGGTTTTTTCTGATAATATTTTATTTAATAATTAATTTTGATAATTATATTCCGATTAAGATGGTAAATGTTTGGAAGAGGGCCCATCAAAATATAATAATTGATTCAATACATTTCTCAAAACTTAATAAAATTAATTATCAACATATATATATATATATATATATATATATATATATATATATATATATATATATATATATATATATATATAGATCATTAACTTAAACGGATAAGTTTTTGGGATTATCTGGCAGCCGAGCCGTGAAAGCGCCCACGTACGTAATGTGTGCAATCTCACGACAGTGGTATGTAAAGCAGTTACAAGTCGACTAATAATTATAGCCAACATAACAGTTGGCATATAGTCGACAGCAGGCGTTTGTACAATAGTGAACTTACACTCGAGTTCCTCACTCCTGAAGAGTCCCCAAAAAGGACGAAACAGCTGTCGGGTGATTCTCAGTGTTTGTTTGCTATTGTACAACCTCTGCGTACTTTACTGCAGGCGATTCGATATTTTTATACTTCTTGCCAACCGTTATGTTGGCTATAATTATTGAAGAATCGACTACTGCTTTACATACCTGTCGGCAAAGTTGTTTACCTTTACGTACGTGAACGCTTTCACGAGTCGACACTAGATGTCGAAAACTTATCGTTTAAATATTGTGATTCCTCCAGTGGGGCATATAGTCGATAGCACGCGTTTGTACACTAGTGAACTTACACTGGAGTTCCCTCACTTCTGAAGAGTCCCAAAAGACGAAACAGCTGTCGGGTGATTCTCAGTGTTTGTTTGCTATTGTACAACCTCTGCGTACTTTACTGCAGGCGATTCGAAACTTTATACTTGCCAACCGTTATGTTGGCTATAATTATTAAAGAATTGACTATGTAACTGCTTTACATCCCTGTCGGCAATACTATTAACGGAGCCTAAGGCGAGTATCATAATTGTCTCGAGGTCAACAATAATTTAAACATAAAAATTTTAATTTATCTTTGTAGTACAAAGGGTATCTAATTGTGTAAAAGATAATAATAACCATTAATGCTATCGATCATTTATTCAAATGGTAACGTGTATAAATATGCCAAATAAAACGGTAAATTTCCATTTTTGGTTTTTATTTATTTATTGCAAAGTATAGTGACATTCCAAAATATTCTAATTTAATCACATTTACAACCTCTTTGTAAAGCACGATATGTCGGAGAAACCATACTAAATTGAAATTCTTTTGAATGTTCCATATTAAAGCACATCTATTTATTATCTACTTTAATCAGTGCCTACTAATAAATAATTAAGGTTAGAGAGTAAAAATGTTATAGGATTTTAAAATTGATATGTATCTAGTTTTATGTATCTAGTACTTAATCAATTACATAAACTTTTTGTATTTAAAGACAACAAATATTACAAGATATAAACATTTGGTATTTATTTAAAACTGCAGATTTTCATCTTCAAAACACTTTTCAACTTTATCTTACTTTTTAAATATCTATGAATTTTATTAAGGTTTGAGAAATGTATTGAATCATTTATTATAGTTTTATTGTTACCGTCTTTACATCATCTTCACCATCTTCATTAAAATATTGTTATTAATATATAATAAATATAATATAATCAGAAAAAAACCTTAGTTTTAAGTGATTGTAGACGGACATTTAAAAAAAGCAGCTAATGATTGCTAGTATACTATGATTACCTAATGTTACTATTTCTTCTTCAATACTTTATTTTTATTGTAATTATTATAACAAAAACTAAAATTTCATTTAAAAAATCTACAAAAATTTCAAATTTATTTTATTATTATAATTATTTATTTTGTTTAATTGAATTTTAATTAAGAAGTAAAATTAAATTAAAACCAAAGTAATAAAAAGACATTTAAAGTTATATTGTCGGTAATAAACTTTTAAATTAGTGATAATTGTGACAAAATTTTAATCACTTTTGGACGGCATTCAATTAATGTTTGATGCCAAACGCATTTACATTATTCGTAAAAGTCACCTGTAGATATAAAGTGAAGACATTTCAAATTCTTGTAATGGTGAAATATTTGTACAAAAAAATTTCTTTACTACAAAATTCATTAAACAAGTTTTATTGCTGAAGAAAACCAGTATTTTGCTGCCAGCAATAGCATTTATTATTATTACAATCAAAGATGCCCCAAAAGCATACTACTAAGCAACTATTTTGACATTAAATGAAATTATTTTTGTTGTACTGAGATTGAACGATACCTGTGTGAGTGTTAAGTCTTTTGTAAAACAATATAAAATGAGCGCATCTGAGTAGCGTCCGGTCTACCTGTTTAATCCCGATACTGTAAATATATACATATCAGAGTAGCATCTAATGTAGATAATCCATCCGATCACTTTTTAAAGATAGAAACTGTAATAACTGTAACCTACCGACTAACACCGTTCACCCCCCCGATCACTGAAAATAACTTAAATTAATTAAAAACATTTACGTTAAAAGTTTGTTTCTGAAAGTGTTATTATAAGTGCAATTTTTCAAAAGAAAGAAATTGTTATCACTTAAGAGTAATCCTCTTAATACGGATAACACGTCGGACGCTACTCGGATATGCCGTGGGGCTTTTAAAATTTTTGCGGCCCTACTCGGTATCACAGCTATTATTATATTTTAATACAAACTCTCAGAACTATAGCGGTATACAAAAGACGGCAAAACAAAATCTAAGAAATTTTAAGGTTGTGTAAATTATGGAAAACAAATTTTTTATTTTATTTTCTATAAAAAACTTTTTAATTAGTGTCCATACCAGTACCCCCACAAACAACTTATGGCTAATATTTTTTTGGTGGTAAATTGACGTATTTTTGATAAAAGTTTAAGATATATTTCTTTAGGATCTTCAAAGGTGATGGTCGTGCGAAACTGCTTTTATTAAAGTATTTCAAATGTTTTGTCGCAACCTTTAAAGAAAGTTTTTGCCATGAAAAACCCCTATCTGGAGAAAGGCGAATGTTGGACATTTCTCAAAAAGGCAGTTTTACTTTAGGAATATCCTAAAACAAATAACTTTTTTTAAACCACAATTGGAAGATTTATACTTATTTTACAAATTATTTGTGTAATGCACAACTTGGATAAAATTTTTAATTTAATTTTTGTGAGCACTGTCTATTTGAGAAATTGTTGTTAGAGTAACTACAGTTTGGTGAAACTATTTTCTTTCATACATTTTTATTTGTTTAACTAATTAAAAATTATAAACTGTTTGTTTACAATTTTTTCCTAAAGTCCCTAACAACTCCAAGCCAACTACAATAATTATTCCATTTTTGCTTGACACAGATTTGAAGCAATGCATTTTTAGTTCTTAATTTTGACCAAACCCCAGTTTAAAATAAGTACGTTACGCTACTAATTCCACATCGCATAGCAACCTACCAAAACATTCAAAGAAAATTTTCTTCTTCCCTCTTTCTTTCTCTCATTAGACCTACGGTCTGTTTATTTTGCTTGTTCCTGGGATGTGGATTGCCAGCTGACCTATCTCTTGGAGGGCTTTTTGTGGTCTACCATATGTTGGTTTTCCTTTCAAATGCTGGGCGGACTAGCCTGTCGTTTCTACAAGTGTTTCACGTGATCGTACCAATAAAGTTTTCTGTCTGCCCAATCTGATAACGTCGTCTACTTCGCATCAGTTTCTTATTTCATCATTCCTGACTCGATCTCTAACTGTTTTCCCTGCCATCATTCTCAATGTTTTTTTCGATTGCCTTCATGTTCTTTGTTTTATTTGTTTTTGCTCTTGTTTCATCTCGTATGTCAATATAGGCCAAATGCATCTCTTGTATATTCTGTTTTGTTATCTGTTCTGCAAATACTTGTTGTCTCCCACACTATATCTCTAAGACATCTGGATATTACTGCAGCTTTGTTTATTTGTGCCTTAGTTCCTGGGTTGGATTGCGTGTGCTTGAAAATAGTCCTGAAAATGGGACACAGATACAGAAGAAGTTGATTTAGAGAAATCCTTGAGGATCTAAAAGAGGCAATAGAGCAGCAGAATAAAGGAACATTAGGAGGGAAAACTTTTACTAAAAGATCACCTGTAAGACGATTTGCAAGAAAAATACTCAAAATAACCAGAACAAACCGAAAAACCCGACACAATTCTAAAACTTCTGCAAGAAATTAACGAGCACGCTAGGAGAAAAAGGACACAGGCAACGAAATAGGACATGAAAAGAATACGAAAATGAACAATATAAAAGCAATAAGGGAAAGGAAAGAAAAGAAACAATTGGAATAGGAATCTGGAAAAAGGGAAGAACAAACATTTGGGATAAGGAAAAACTAAGAAAATATAAAATATAACAAATAAATATATCTCACGTCACTCAGAAATAAAACCTGAAACAAAAGGGAAGGAGGGGGTAGAAATAATAACAACGGAGGAAGTAAACAAATTCAAAAATAATAGCAAAATCTTAAAGTTAGAAGAAACAATTAACATTATCTAAGTATGCACCAGTAGAGGGAAACTGCAGAAGAAGAAATGATAGAATTTTATACAGACTTACAACATATACGAGATGAATTGAAAGAAAAAAACCAAAAAATAATGGTAAGATTAGGAACAGCAGGGTGGAGAAAGATCAAAAACAGAGGAATGGATTGTATGGGCGGATATGCAGAAAAAAACCAAAATAGGAACGGAATAAAAATGATTGACATCTGCAGAATAAACGACCTTTTTAACAGGAAATGCGTTGTGTGATCAACCACGGGAGGACTAACACACATTTAAGGCAGAAGAAAGCAACGCCAATAGTAGCAATACGTAACTGAACGAAGTACAATGA
>JALBCR010001190.1:0-246257 GCA_030710515.1 Abscondita cerata
TCAATTGTGCTTCCGTTCAGTTACGTATTGCTATATGAATTAGCTTCTAAGAGCAGACAGTCGCAGACAATAATTAGCGCATTTAACATTCATCAGTTGAGTAATTAATATGAATGCAGGTATGTACTCTAGTGAATTCGTAAAATGAATCGAGTATTCGGGTGTGCGCTTGAAACAAATCGAGGTAGGTGAGGACGCACAAACGACATAACATATTAATATAGAAGATATAGATGTAGTACAAATAGAAATTATGTATTAAAAAAATATTTAGAACTTCGGATTTATTGGCTCGACCGCTTTAACGTAATACAACAAGTTTATTTAGGTGAGATTGACTCTTTTGGTTTGCATAACAGTCGCAGTTACTGTGTGTGAGTCATCAGTTCGTGCATACGAAGATTTTTTTCGGGTGAAAGTGAATCTCTACCAGGTAAACAATTCAAAAATTTGCAAAATTGCCCGAATATTTTGATTTTACGTAATATGGTTTCGGAAAAATTACAGTATTCGTATAACAATATAAATTACTTAGAAAAAAAAATTTAAAAAATGGTACATTTTATTAAACGTTACATAATGATAGAGGTCATAAAGACGTTTTCTTAAATAAATTTTTTTTTATCTGTTATAATTTAGAAATTATGGCCGTTTAGTTTTCGAATGAAATTTTGTTGAAACGTTTTCATATAACTTTAGAAAACACGCGAGGTCATACAAAATTAAAACAGGCAAAAATTTTTAATTCTTTATCGCGTATGATGCCTTTGAATTTTGAAAAATCGGTCCGTAAATATAATAGTTGTGACCAACTTGACTCAATTTGTTTGAAATTTTGACAACTTATAACATTTTTAACCTTGACGATGCCCTAGTACAAAAAAAATTTAAATTGAAAAATAAAGAAAGACACATCTTTCGTAAACTCGAAACTTTGTTTCAAAAGCAAAAATATCTATAAGCAGTTCTAATGTGAGACAGTGTTGAAAAAAAGGTCGATTTTGCATGTACTCCATGAATTTGTAAAATGTGAATTCGTAAAATAAATCGAGAGTAATCAGTATGAAAGATGAAGACGCACAAACCTGACATAACAAATTAATATAGATAATAAATATAAACATCAAATATTCTGCTTGTGTTTTAAAACTATATGATTAAATGCTTATTATACAAGAGTGTTAATTAAGTATTTGTACAATCTTTAAAAAATTAAATCTTTACTAACTTCAAGATAAAAAGTTTATATGAACTTGGGTCCGCAATGGTTTTGTTTTCTGATATACAGGGCTTTCAAACTGTGCCTTTTGGTTTTTGTTCATATATGTTTGTCGAGTGAAATTGCAATTAGGTAAAATTCTGGGTATATTGATGACAAGAAACTCAAATATTAACTTAGTTTTTGTTTTATTATAGAGCTCCACCTACAGTGTCGTTCGTGAATTGAACTAATCATAACTTTTTTTGTGTACATTGTATGTCATTTGTGACTAAACAGTCTATTCTGCATTTGCTTTACATACAAAAAAGTACTCTTAGTATTTGTGTCTCTAAAGCAACCGTTTGAAGCAGGGTTTGAAGTTAAACCTGCTGGATCTTTTTGAGTTTTGAATAATAAGCAAAAAAATGTATCTTTATTAATTCTATTATCAGGTAACAAACTTGGA
Source organism: Abscondita cerata (assembly GCA_030710515.1). Lineage (NCBI taxonomy): Eukaryota > Metazoa > Arthropoda > Insecta > Coleoptera > Lampyridae > Abscondita > Abscondita cerata. The sequence continues at coordinate 1,668 of JALBCR010001190.1, forward strand.
TTTAAAGTAAACTAGTTAATAACATTTACAATAATTGCTCAAAAGAGCACTTTCTACTGTAGCACTACTGCGGCTGCAGAAAAGATACAACACATTTTTGCAAATTATTATTTTTATCAAATTTTACTAATTTGGTCATATTGATATATAATATGATAGTGTAACACTGCACATGACGTTAAGTATTCTTTCGCCTAATTTTCAAAAACTCGGAAATGATCCAACTTAAAAAAATTCAACGCTGGTTTAACTTTAAACCCGTTTTTATCAAAATGGTTGCTTTAAGCATCAAATACTAAAATTACTTTATGTATGTAAGTTAAATAGAGAATAGGTTGTGATCAAAAATGCGACACAAAAAGTTATGATTAATTAAATTCAGCAACACAGATGTGGCGTCCTCTAACATAATACAAAAAAACTAATCAAAGGAAAAAAACACTAACTGCAAAAAAAACTTTACTCGCACACGTATTTCAATAGCTAGCTATTATCATCAGCGATACCGATACTAAAATTAAAAACAACGGAAAAGTGAGCCGGACGGAGCCAAATCGGGTGAATAAGAGGTGTTCTAGTAATTCAAACCTTAAATCACAGAATTTTTGCATGGCAACATGAGATTGTGCAGAAGCGTTGTCCTGCCAAAACAAAACACCTTTGGATAACTTTCCGCGTATCTTTTCTTTTTAATATTTTCCGTAGAGTGGTCAGTAATGTCGAATAGTAATCTCAGTTATTGTTCTACCCTTATCCAAAAATCAATCATGATTACTCCATGGCAATCCCAAAAACTGAAGCAAGAACTTTCCAGCAGATTTTGGACACGAAACTTCTTAGGTCTTGGAGAACCAGAGTGTCGCCATTCCATCGATTGTTGCTTTGTTTCTGGATCGTAGAAATGTACCCAAGTCTCATCCATAGTAACAATTCGGTTTAAGAAGTCTACATCGTTTTCAAATCGAGCACAGATCGAACGCGATGCTTCTACCCTTGCACGCTTTTGGTCAACATTCAAACATTTGGGGATCCATTTTGCAGCAATTTTCTCATGTCCAAATTGACGTGAACCATATGATGAACGCGTTCGTATGAAATATTCAGTGCTTCAGATATCCGTTTTAGCCCAATTCGACGGTCTGATAAAATCATGTCATGAACTGCATCGATATTTTCGGGGACTGACACAGAAACTGGCCTTCCCGATCGGTCATCATCTTCAATGGAAAATTTACCTCTTTTGAAGCTTGCATTCCAATTTTTGACGGTCGCATACGAAGGACATTGATCACCAAGGGTATTAAGCATATCTTCGTAAATCTGCTTACCTCTTAACCCTTTTAAATACAGGTACTTGATGATGGCTCGATACTCCAATTTTTCGATTTTCACAATTTCGGTGGACATCTTTTTCATTTAATTTATTGCGTGACTCTGGTTTACTTTTTGACGTCAAACTTTACACTGACACTTCTAATAAGTTATTGTTCGTTGCTATGGTAACGCAATATTTTGTTTATGCAAGGAACTGGTCTAGGCTAACTAGATATCAATACATCCTCGTATGTAAAATTGTCTAAGGTTCTAAAAGCGGCGTTGACGCCCAAGCTTCAGATGAGGTCAGGAGTCACAAACATGTTTCTGCTACACACAAAACTGACAGTTTGTTTAGTTCTTTGAGTAGTTCAAGAAGTACTAAGACAGATATAAAGAGTTTAAATGATATTTTACTTCTTGCAGGGAGTAGAGTAGCAAATTTGCTCTGCTTGCCAAATCAGCAATTTATCACACGTGGGACAAGACCGACGACGTTGTCAACTGTTGCCAAAACCTTCTGATAATTTAAACGGTCTGAGAGATTTTCTTCTGGTTATGTGGGTTAGTATACCACAGAAAGACAGAGACTACCTGATCCAAAGCTTGCCATGAAAAAATAAATGCCTTTGTCGCTGTGCGTAGGAACGCAACACTTTATTAATTCATGTTCATGTTGATTTTTACTGTTCAATATTTAATAAAAAAGCAACATTTTACCAAAGTTTAAGGTTCGTAGCTCAATTTATTTTTGGGTAACGTATTTCATACGGAAGTGAGTTATAATGAAATAGTGAATAACATTTGCTATAAGATTTTTATTAAAACATACAGCACTCTGGTTTCATATTGTTCGCCAGTAACCCTTTCCAGTTTATCCTCTATACAAAACCACGTGTATAGAAGCCGTATGGTTTGGGCTTTTACACTCTAATTTGTAATAATGTTTAGTTATTAATGAGTTCCCCTAACAATATCTTCGTAATTCTTTAATGTTTATTTCGTGAGAAATATTGTGTCACATATTTATAAATATTTTTTAAAAAGTCTAACATATTCTTTATCAAAATAATAATAATATTAATAATAATTGCTAAAATTACGATTATTTGAGTATAATTGCCGCTCCCTCTTTTTTAAGTGAAAATATCTTAAATTAGGTTTTAGCTTTAAATATTATTGAAAATGTGAAAAAGTGATAATATTTCAACTAAAACAATACTTACCGAACGAACATCATCCGTCCTAAACGCACTTCGCGATGGTCCTTGTAATAGTAAGTTTGATGGTTCCTCTTCTTCTCCATAGCTTTTTGTAGTGCTACCATTAATCGGTCGAGTAATAGGGCTGCTCGTTTTTCGGGACAATCATCTGCAACAAAACATTAATAATAATAATAAAAAAGAAAGATGTATGATGAGACATTAGGCTGGAATAAACCCAGTTTCCCAAAAGCGTGCTATAAGATAAAAATAATTTGAAACGACAGTTATTTTTTAATTAAGAGAATTAAAAGAACACAAAAAATAATACATAGAAAAGTAATTCTAATATGTATTTGGTATAATATCCGCTCTCTACCCGCTAAATGAGACCCCCAAAAAGCAGTGGTTAGTCGTAGAGAGTTGCGTCAAAAAATTTATCACAAAAGTCAGTAGTCGAGAATTGAATGGTAATATTATTATTTTCCGAAAAGTCAGAAATCCCGAGTAGATGGCAATAGAATGTCCTAAACTAAATTTTACCACCATGTCAAATGTGGTATCGTTGAAAAAATCTTTAAAAAATAAGCAATTTTGTGTAGATATTCGATTACAGTTATTAATTTGGTTCATTAAAAGTCAAAATTTAAAATCTATTACCGGGTTACAAGTGTTCAAAATGTCTTCTATGCTTCAAACATTGTTAAGCTCTTCTAGTTACATTGTCTAAGATATCTAGATTTTAAAGGCTCACTTTTAATGAACCAAATTTAATGACTTTAATTGAATGTTACTCGAAAAAGTGACAGTAATAAACAAATTGTTAATTTTAAAGATCCTTTTCAACTGAGACCATATGATGTTATTTAAAATTCTAAAGTTCTGAGTCATCTATTCGAGATCAAGATTCTGAAAAATTACTGATACTGGTAGGTCTCCATTCACCCTGTACAACTTTCAATCTATTAGATATTGTTCACAATCTTTTACAAATTTGAGTATTTTTAAACGTTCCCCATGTTGCTGTATTGGAGTGAGACCATATATTTAAAAATATAATTTAAAAATTACCTCAAGCTATGGACTAAACGTTTTATTACTACTATGGTACGACGTCCTTATAGTTCAAAATACCGGAAAAGGTGTTTGTATAGAAAACACTAATTGAGTATTAAGAAACTAAAAGCAATAAAAGAATTAAGAACTTTATTGAGTATTGTTTGCTTAAACAACACTAAGAAAGCAACAAAACAAAGTCGTTCCTAGATTTAATTCGAGTTTAAAAGCAGCACTACTAAAATAGATAGGTGTACTTACTAGTCGATATTCTAATTAAGTAATAATAAATACCGAGACGTTTTAGTTCAAAGTGATTGCTTATTGGAAGCTCGTGGACGGATAGCTGGACTTCTGAAGCAGGAGAAAGTATTAGCAAAATAGCAGAAACTGTAAGCTTTTCGGTAAATATTGCAATGTCAAAGGCTTTGATTTTGATTTTTATTTTAATTTTATAGTTTGCTACTTGTAAAAATAATTAATCTTTTATCTGAAGGTAAATTTTACTAAGTCACTTGTAATCTTAACTAGAAATAAGTTTTTTTTAGCAATAGCGTTATTTGAGGTTGGAAGATTAATCCTATTGTCAATTAAAACACGACAGAAAATAACAAGCATTTATTAACCCCCAAATTTAAATTTTATTTTCAAATTTAAAACAATTGCGCAGAAAATTTTAATTTGCATATATGCATGACTTTCTGTTACAATAACCGTGTTGCGCAAACTTTGGTAAACGTGACGCAAATACAACAGTAATTACATGCGAAAATATTAAAATTTTCTTATAACTAAACAAAATAATTTACAAAGATATATGCCAGAAATTCGTAATTTTGGTCCTAATAAGTGAATTTGAGCGACTGCTGTACCTAGTTTAAGCAATTATGAATTACCTTATGATTTTAGTGCATGCTTTAATTTTGGTGTTTTCTAGGAAGTTTTTCTACGCAAAATTTATCGAACCAGTATTGACAAACGTCCTTTTTTTCTAACTTTAACTGCTGACGCAGCAAGTGTTAATTCCATATTAGTTGGATAACACAGAAGGATAATCTCCCATTAAAATTGAGGATAAGCACGCATCATCTTGTTAGCGTCGTAAGTATCGTATTTTACTATCATTCTACGTTCTTGTAAAACTTCCGTTTACCGCCATTTTCTACAAGTTTGCAGACCATATGGATAAAAATTAATCATTAAATAAAGCAACGAGGCCGTGATTTTGGATGCTATTTTTATGGATGTACTAATCAATTAACCTTCTCTGGAGCTCGGTCGTTATACAACAATTACTGTAACCCTTCACTGTCGAGGACCTCATGCAAGATAAGCAGTGATTTCTACATGATCATTTAAGGCAACCCTAGCGAAAAGTATTGTTCATTTATTATAGATACCTGCAGCTGTCGACTATCTACACCTGATCGTCATCGACATCTACCTATAAACGAGCTAAGTTAATTTTTTTTTGCATGTTGTTTTCTTATGTTACCTGTATATTTGTCGGGTTAACGTACCTATACGCCTCAGTGAATTTACCAACATAATTACGTTTTGTTATTGAATTTGTAAACTTAAAATCTTTCAAAAGTTTATTTTATATATTGCACAATATCGGATAATTTCAGATTTGCTGTTAGGGTGCCTGTGCCTACGTACTTGCTTTTGATTCAATTTAACAGCGTAATTAATTGCCACACAAATCGATGTAGCTTTTGATTATTAGTTATGGTAGATGCGATCATAAAATATTTTTTGGGCAATTGTCCACGCCCTTCTCCAGCGGCGTAGTTAACAATTATATTAAACTTTTGCTTGGATTAATTTATATTGTGCTTTATCTCTTTATCTACTTAGTTATTCTATCATTATATTTTTACCATCATACGATTTGTTTCTGTGTTCTATGAGCTCTTAGTTGCTCTAAAAGATCCTTTACACCGTTCTACTAGGTGATAATCTCATTAATTATCTCCGCAGTGTGTGAAACCTTTGTTCTAACTATTTGTAAGTTAAGCCCACGACCACTCTTCTACAACTTCTTGCTGTGGCGAGGTTTCAACACTGCTTACTAATTTTAAGTTTGGTTACAAATAAAACCGTAACACTTGGTCAAACGATTCTGAGGCTAGTGCAGAATTATTGTTTTTTCGTTGACTTTCTTTCGGGCCGTTTTCTAAGTTAGCGTTCGATGACCCTTTGGTTAATGTTCCCGGTGCAGCCTATATTGATCAGGTCCTTATAAAAGGACGGATTGTTAACTCACTAAAATTTTTAACTTCGTGGAATGATTCTAAAGCGTAGGAATTGGCTACTGTGATAAAGATAACATCGCAATATATTATCTTTGTTAGATAAAGTACAGATAAATTAGGGACAGATGATGAGCTGAATAACACCAGAATTCTTTTAGAAACCACAATAGATTAAATAAATTACAACTCCCAAAGTTTTGTTTGGTTTTAGTCAAGTGCTCTTCAAACCTAAACCAATTGGTTAAAATATTAATTTCTCAAATATGTAACTTTAAAAGAATAAAATTAATGTTTACGATGAATTTTTATAAAACTCTTTTTAATCATATTTTTGGCAACTCTATTTCAAACATACGTGGAGAAAATACTATTAAACAGTGGGTTTTTTTAAACTTAGGTCATAGGGATATTTTTTTTCACAAATTAGTAGTTATTAGGAATGGCATTTGCATTATTACAATTAAAATATTTAGTTTTAAAGGTCAGAAATTAATAACATTATTACAAAAATCAAGCAGGGGAGATTCCCCAATTGTCAACTGTCAGGTTCCTTTAACCATTGTTAATAATTACGTTTTTCCACTACTAGCTGTGAAGTGGACAATTATTGCGTCTCCTAGCCAACTGAGAAGTTGAATTTCTCTATTAGTGGTTAATAATTTTTCTATTGTTGACCTAGGTTAATAATGGACAAATTCAATTTTTTGAGAATCTAAGAATAGTTGTTTAACAAAACGAGTGAAACATAATTTTGTATATCCAGGAGATTATCTTTAACGTATTTGCTGCTTAAAATTACCTAACACGATAAAATTATTTGAATAAAAAATGCCATTAGTTTAAAATTCGCGCCCCATCCCATAACCGCAAATACATAACCTGAATTTATTTATTTATTAAATATGATGGTAGAATCAGTTTTTTCAGGTTTCCCAAAGGAGATTTAACCAGGCGAGTTAAGTTACATGAAGAATTTTAAGTAAATTACAAACATTTTGTTGTAGGTGTTTTGAATGGTTAACAGAATCTGGAAGGTCCGATCTGTTGCATAAAAATGTCGACTCTAAAAACTTAACGAGTATGTGGCGAACACTTGCCATTCCTAAATGAATTACAAGTGTCAATTTCTGAAACCTAATATTCAAATGATGCAAGGTATATTGGCGAAGCAATAAATGCCCGTTAACATCTCTAGCTATACCAAAACTACTCAAGCTTGCAGCTCAAATACTCTTAGGTAAAGAAAATTACGGAGGAACATTCTTAAATTGCAACGTGAAAAAAGCACTTCAATTGAAGTTAACATCTCCCAACGATTACTTCCCGAAAGCAGAGCACAAATTGTGACAGCCCAAGTGGACTTAAAAATAAACCACTAAGAAGCAGGAGATATACAGAGGAATACAAACAATTTTCACTAAAATTATATTTTACGAGCCCCAAAATGTTAATTTTAAAGTAGGTTTTAAATTTTTGCCAGCTCAAACTGCTACGTGATCATGGTTAGAGTTATATATAAAAATTTAAACAACCCTTGTGCTACATCTTTACAAATACGATATGTAAAGGTGACAAATTGAAGTCGATAGTATTAGACTGCATAGAAAAGCTACAACTACAATGCGGTGCCAATGTTAGGGCAGTAGTAAAATTTTCGAAACCTAATTAAAAGAATAGATGTATCACCGGAAAAACCATACCTTCTCGTAAACGATAAGAAAATCTATTATTTCTTCGATGTCCCCTATTTATTGAAGTCGGTGCAAAATAACTTGATTAAATACGATATAATCTTTAATAACAAAAAGCATCTTCGAAAGACATTAAAAATTTCTACATGTCAGACAAATCTAAACCGCTGCGATTGGCTCCTAAATCAACTAATTTACATATTACTCCGAATAATTTTCAGAAAATGAAGGTGAAATATATCACACAAGTGTTTAGTGAATCAGTTGCAGTTGGTTTATCAACGTATGTAGCTTTTAATGCTTTTTGATTTATTTGCATTCCTGTGCTACTTGATTTTACAAGAAAAATGTTTATTTTTATTTTTGGCTTAAATTTGGCTAGTAGTGGAAAAATAGTATATACACCATGGTTGTGAAGTCCATTATTGCCTTAACACCGTTTATTTTGCGAGGGCAGTGCATAATACTATTCTTTGCATAATTGCATTAAAAATGTCTGTATACACAACCCAAGAGGTGAAAATTTTTACAGAATATATTTTTAGGTATTTTAAAATTTCTCTGCATCGAGAATCTCAATTTAATTTTTACTATTTTAAACATTTTAACTATTTAATCAACAATACTAATTGCGATACAAGAAAGGTTTTTTAAATCCGGACACTTCGCCAAATGGACATAACGTCGAATGGACACAACACCAAAACTTAGACACAACGTCGAAATGAATTATTAGACATATCCCCGAAACTAAGACATAACGCCGTAATCACCTGCTTGACACAATGCCGAAAATGGACACAACGTTGAAATCAGTAATTGGACATATCGTCGAATCTGAACACAACGTCGAAAAACAAAAACTGACGGGTTTTCGTATTAAAGGGGTTAATCTTAAGTAGGGTATTCAAAAACACTTTTTTTTTTCATGTAAATTTGTTTTAATTAATGTAAGTTGTTTTCATGTGATCCGGGTAAACGATGTTGGTTGGTAGGTTACAGTTATTACAATTTTTTCTTTAAAATTTGTTTTTCGACGTTGTGTACACATTTCGACGATATTTCCAATTACTGATTTCGGCTTCGTGTCCACTTTCGGCAATGTGTCCAGCAGGTGATTTTGGCGATGTGTCCAGTTCCGGCGATATGTTCAATATTTCGTTTTGACGTTGTGTCAAATTTTTGGCGTTGAGTCTATTCGACGTTATGTCCTTTCGGCAAAGTGCCCATGACTCGTTTTTAAGTATTTTTTAATTTTTTAAATACGTAATACGTATGAAAAAAAAACATTTATTAACCCATTTAAACCTAAGGCACTTTTAGTAAAATTACACAAGAATTTGTTATTATTTTTTTCAATTGAGTGTAATAAAATAGTATATAAACCTAGGTAGTGATAAGTCTAATTATTGCCCGATCGCTGAAGTTTATGTCCCGAGCGATAGCGAGCACCATAATCAACGACAACCTTCATTGTTCATTTTTGTTTTTTTTTAATCAAGCCTTCATCATCATAAGAATCAAACTCCTTATCGTTATCAACGCTGTCGACTTGTACTTGTATTCAAATGCCTACTATATCTGTAGCTGAACTTAATTTTCGGGATCAGTATTTTCTTTAATATTTTCCTTGTCAATAAGCTCATTAACCTCATATACGGCTTCAATAATACCTACATTGATTACTAATAAAAGTAAACATTTAAAATAAAAATGCATTAAACAATACCATTACTGCGTTCTAGTTCTAATTCTGTTACTGTTTCTTCTAGGGCCGTTTCTAACTCTTTTTGTGTCAATTCTAGCTTTTGTAATTCGACTTTATAGAACCCACGATATTTACTTACAAGATCCTCTTTAAACCGTCTGTAATGTTCATTCAGAACTAATAAGTAATTATGCATATTGTTTAAGCGACTGTTAAACCAAATATTATTAGCAGTTCTACGTCGTGTTGGCTCTTTTGTACTTTAATAGGAAAGCTAGAATGAAAGCAATTAATAAAAATATTTTAAAAGGTTGTGAGTTTATCTTCCGCTGACAAAAGATTATCACCTGTGAACGACCAATCACTACTTTCCAGCATATTATACTTATTAAATTTACCTAAATTTGTTATAGGCCTACAGTTTAGAAATATCATTATTAGGTTCAGAAGTGTAAGTCGAAAAACGAATGGTCATTTGTTCCGTTCGCGAAGTGTGTCCAGATGTGGAAAAACTTTCGAATGGTTACTCCAGGTGGCCATATATTAGTACTGGAGATAGATTCAACATATTCTACGGGCACAGATAGTTTAAAATTACTGTATGTTTTAAAGTATTTGGATGGCTTTTTTTTTATTCAAGTGCACCATTTAAAAAAAAAAGAAATTAAGTTGGTTGAATGCCCTTAATATCTATAACAGATGTGTTTGTACCACTCAGGGCGACTTTTTACGCGTTTTTTGCTTTTTCTTCATTATCCATTCCTCTTGTGATTTATCGACGTCGTTGATTTTAACGGAAATTTGGTTAACCTTAGTTTTATTATGCAATTCCTTATCAGGCGAAGTTCGATTTCCATCCACAACTTTATCCGCATATGTGCAATATTTTGTGTTAGGTTCAATACTTGAAGTACCTTTAACATTGATGAATTATTGTAATAACTCCGAATGGTTTAACTTATGTATTTTCTTTGCGGTAGGAATTGTATCAATATCAGGATTTATTTGTGATAGTGACATTTTATTTAATATACAATTATGATTATTATCGGTGTTCGAATAATCTCGTTTATTTAAAGAAACAATCTTCAAGGAATTTGATTTTGTCATACAAAAGAGCAATCAACTGATTTTTGTCACGAATAATAGCTTTCAGATAATCAGTTTCATTGGGATTACTTCCGCTTTTATTTATTTATTTAATCGTATGGTACATTTTAAATATTGTATTGTGATGTAAGTTGCGACGGGCAAAAAAAGAGTTGCCGTACAAAAAGATTAAATAGCGAATTGCTTTAACTAAGAACCGCGTGGTATATAAACAGAAGTTTTCTCTAACGGCTTCTCGGTTAACTAAATTACTCGGTGAGCGTTGCAGGTTCAGAGAAATTAGAAGTATAATAGCCGCTCGAGATTACCTTATCAAACGCATCGGACATTCAACAAAATTTATTTTGCACACCCCAAATCTCGTGCCCGAAAATTTTAATCACGAGAGGATGAACAAGGCGCCAATTAGTTGAACGTCCACTTTGAGACAAATCATTATCAAACAGAACTAATACTGTTGATAAGCAAAATTCATTAGACGAGTCACTTAAATAAAGCAACCGAAATACGTTAACAACACAATAGGAGTGTAATTTTATTTAAATCTTTGGTTTTTCACAAACGGCACAAACAAATAGTCTTAACATAAACGAGTAGCGGGCACCAAACGTACCAGCACGACGTAGTGTAATTACCCAAGATTCGAACGCACTCGTGCTATCGGTGACGAGTTGTATAAACCGTACGCTATGATTACAGATAATGACATAAAAGAGCGCACAAAAATTTAAAAGAGATAAAACGCACCGTACAATTAATTCATTTTAGCGTTTACAAACATAATTAAACAAAAAAAGTATCTGGACAGTACCTTGAGCTAATTCTGAGTTGGTCGTAGACAAAACACTCGCATCTAACCAGCGAAAAATGAATTTTCTTTTCCCGAAGAGTCGGGTGATCTGCCCTTGTTATAACTAGATGGCACTTAGGTGATAAAACAAACTCCCTTCAGCTGGTAGGTACGATGGTAGTTCCGATAGTAACTTTCAAAGGTAATGTAGAGGATAACTTAGACAATGACATCCCACGTTGTATGTTCGTATAGGGAATTTTCTAAAAACTTACAGTATTTGCATAAAAGGAGAAATTATCCGACATTTGGCAATTAAACAGAGATAATCGGTACCTCGGAAAAAGCGATGACCTACAAATAACGACCCATAATTAAGGATGACCCAGAAACAAACGGATTTCTTACCTAGCAAAATTATAGCCTGTTATATGCGTCCACCATCTTAGGAATTTTTATCGAAAAGAAAGCGAAAACACAAAATACGTACCAGACTACCTTCGCGCGCCATCTAGGAGCGTCGAGCGAAATCCATATCCGCAAAGCGGTTCGTGCCGAAGATTAATTACCGTAACAAAGTGTTATGTATGGTGCCCCAGAAGATCAGTGTAAACCTGTACAGTGTGGTGGTGACGAAACTGTGTGCAATTGTGGATTGGTTGGTCTTGGCAAAGCATTTGCTTCAAGGTTTAAGAAAACCACTAAAACCTAAACATGTCAACCCTTACCCACCCTAGTATTCATATGTAATAATATTACTCAGTGTGTAAACATTATAGAAGGTAAATAAGAACATAAAATATAATAGCACAGCCATTGCATGACGACACATAAAATAGACCGGTCCAAGCGCCAGTCACGACAATGACGGAAAAACATAGGTTAAAGAAATAGCAAAAAAATCTCATCTCCACAGTGTATTTCCTGTAAAAGTAAATTATCGACCCTATTCCTGAAACAAATATTAGACAAGAAATCTGATTTGTTCTTTCTTAACCCCTCAACACCAATTTGCTGTTATTTGTTGTGTGTCCTATATTAGTATGTGATTGTGTTTTGTGAAATTGTGTTGTACATTTTTCCTAATTATCCGGGAGGGTGTTGATGACCAGATCTGGAAACCAAAGTGGTGATTCTCAGGAACAACATGTTTTTCTTGTTGACCGTGGAGTACTCTAAGGTACTGATCACTGATCCGCTTTCATAAAGGTCGTTTACAATGTTAAGATCACTATCACAAGAATTTATGGATTTACTATCAACAACACAAATAAACTTTAATTTTGTTCTTACACAACTATCATGGTAATAACTATGGCATTTAATATATTTAACACGTTTTTTTGCAGTGTTCTTACCACAAACTGCACATAATTGCTGGACTGTAAATCAGACCCAACTACATCGTCGATCATCTGCTGACTATATGACTATTACTTGTATTATTACTTAATTTAATCAATTTTTCATTATCAAACAAGATTTTTTTGGTAGGTAGTCTGTGTTGCATTTTTCGAAATTAAATGTTCAATCTTTACCGAAATTTTTGTCAAAAATGAACAAAAATTTAAAATATCTTTTTGACCTCCTGAACTGTAAAGCACATTTTTCAGTTTCCATACTTGTCTTGAAACTTGATTTTTACACACAGTAGGGTTACTATGCGGTCAAGTACGGCTACTATGCGGTAAAGTTGTGGCTGATTTATCTGCTATTTATGAAGGTTTTAAAAATGAACTAAGTATAAAATCCGATAAATTGATTTTAAAAAATTTACTTTACAACCATACTTGACACGATAATGTACAGAATAAGGGCACATTTAATTTTTTTATTGATGATGATATTGATGGCGCCATCTATACGTCAGTTAAACAAATGGACTGATACATATTTGGTGGTGTATGTCAAAATGATTAAATAACCAGGCCTACTTAAAATCAGTAGAAATAATTTTGTTCTTTTTTTAGTATTTGATGATGATCGTCAGCCAAAAAATATTTTACAAATTTCGTATGTAAACTGATTTTACGGCGCTCCACCTAATGAGGAACGAGTCCGAAGGGCGAAGAGCTGTCGCGCCGTAAAATCCTACTTTCCACACTCGAATGTAAATAACTGTTAAATTCTTGGGAAAAGAAGGCTAGTCTTTGGTTTTTTATTTGTGGCTGCTTTTGAATTTTCTTAAAAAACCAACCTCTTAAAAGTAAGCAGGACGACATCCGCACTATGTATATTGCTTAAAATTCTCGGAATATTAATAAAATTTACTAATAACAATTTTTTTTGCGAATATTTTATAATCAAATTTTTGTTTAACCGGCTTCGTATCCTATTATAATTTTGAAAGTTGTTTTGAACAACAATTTTTTTTAATTTCATGTAATTTAAAAAATAATTTATTAGATTCTTTCAATTTTTATTGTTGTTTGTGTATCGAATATGTTGAAATGTTTTTGATGCATTACACGTTGGTGTGTATTCAGTTGTATAACATACAGGAACGTATTTTATTAATAACGATATAATCACAGATATAATGTGTTAACATGAAGTATTTCGTTTGGTATTAAAAAAATTATACTTTGTGCTAACAATAAGGAAATTCAAATTTGTAGAAAACAAAATTGTTGTGATTGCGCAAAATTCAATATACGCCAATTTTGTTCAGTTTCACCTGTGCTACAAAAGGACTGGAGTGCTTTTAAAAAATTTATTTCTTTTTGATTGACCAAAAAAACATTTTTATTTACATTACTTATTGTAATAGTGGTTTCTGCCTTGTTCTGAAAGCTTCTTTAGTTTCATCTCTTTTACGAGTGGACTCAGGTGGTTTTAAAAGATTGATTTGTTTGCGAAATAAACGAAATGCCAATTTTTCGAAAAAACAAAGTTCTTTGTCGTCGTATTCTACATCAGAAAATTTAATAAAAACTATTTTGCGAGTAGACTGGAGCTATTTTAAAATTTTGTTTGCGTTATTTTGATTTCAGTGGTTTTAAAATTATATTTGTTTAAAAACTTAATTAATGGAAAGCAAAAGTTTTTGTTTCTTTTACTCCGGATTGAAGTAGTTCAAAAATAATGATGTTTGTATTCCTCGCTAGCGCAACGGCTTTAAAAGGATTAAAAAATTCAATAAAACATAAATTCGCTGAGTGACAGCAACTTGGGACGATTAAAAGTTTTATTTATTTTTATACGACTTGTCCTAGCTTTAAAAATATATTAGACGAAATAGAAACATTTTAACTAAATTTTTCAAGTGATAAAAAATCAATTCTTATACAACCCACTGATGTAAATCGTATAGTTGGTTGCCACTACTTTCGGCGTTTATCTCCCTTAACAACTAAATATTTATGAGAAATTATTATTAATGTTTACCGAACGTAATAAATGCATAAAGCAATAAAGTAACATCAATCATTTAACTTTAACAATGTCAAATGTTTTCAAATAATACATAACGAGAAAAACAAAAAGTCGATTATATTTTTTGTGTTATTCAATTACTTTATCAAAAGAAGTGACGGTTTGTCAAGTTAGTTGTTTGTCGATGCTTTCAATCACGCGTTATAACAATAAAAAAATGATTGATGGATTATTCGTTGCATAATTAAACTATTAATTTGCTGACGCCTACGAAAGTGTGACAAGTTGCTTCGGGAAAAAGAAAATTGATGAAACAAAAGCTTACAAAACCAAGTTGTTCGTTAAATGAGTTAATCTATTAATTTTATTGTTGCTAAGTAATCAATTATGTGATCGGAAGAATAACTTTCTTCAAAAAATTACTAAAATTTGCAACCAATTCATTTTTTGAATTTTTGTTTGCTTTCAACCAAGTCAGTCGAGCTTATTTTATAATTTCTCCTTTGCAATCTCAATTTATGAAGAATCAAAATTTTTATTAGTAAAATAAAATTTAATATTTTTTTCAATTTTTATAAAGAGACATTTTTCAGGGCAATTGAGTAACAGTAACTAAATGAAGCAGATTTTATTAGCAATCAACAGTTTTAATTAAAAAATTAATTCGAGAAGTTTTATTTGTTTATGCAATTATCGCTTATTTATTCGATTTCGATTTGGACACATTTTGACTGCCGTCACATAGGAAATAAAAATCATTTTTAAAACTTAAACAAAACTTATTTCTACAATTCGCACATAATGCGAAAATTTAATTTTCTTCAAACGTCTGTAAATTTACTATTTTTTGACCCGGTTGCTATTAGCAGCGAAACTAAACTGCCGCTCTGAGCGCACGTAAAAGTAAGTTGCTAAGCAACAATTAATTTTAAATCGAACGATAGGTGCACATCAATATTAATCAATATATTTTATAATAAATCTATGATAATGTTTGAAATTTTGTGATGTTGTTTATTCTATTGTTGCAAATGGATTTGATTAATTTTTTTGTGATAGTCATTGTAAATGTTTAACGCTTGTCAGAATGACAAACACGAATACATCGATTTTAGTTTATTTTCACTGTCGTTTTTAATTACATTTGTTGAATCAGAAAAGTACCTGTTAAAAAGAAATAGTGTGGCTTGTTTTTAAATTGTGATGTGAATTTTTACTTAATAATACATAACACAAACCTGCGAGATTGCACTTTTACCAGTTTAAAGACTGGGTGGAGGTGATTCTTGTAGATTTGTTTGCTCTGAAAACTAATATGACCTTGAAATTGTTCCAGGAGATCACGTTTTTGAAATTTTAGCTAAAATGGTCAAATAAATTTTTATAAATTTATTTTGAGAATAATATTTTTTGTTTCAATTTTTCACAATTAAGCAACTAGTCGGATCTTGCCTTAATTGGTCGGATATTCTCGTAATTTTGCTTTTTCTAGTTGGATCTTCGTATGATCTAGCGTTAACTGACCGTATTTTTATCTGATCTTTGGATTTCTGAGGTTGGATCCAAAATAAGCGACTTCAAGAACCTCTGTGTAGGCAGAATACTAAAGAACTTGTCACAAAGTAAATTCGGCGCGGTAAAACGGATGACTGCATGACTAAAACTGGTGAATTTAAATTTGTATAACTTCATTTTAAAAAATCGTCGAATAATTTAGGGAAATGGATTTTAAAGCCAAATAGTAGTACTATGCGATGCAATTGTGGAAAATTCAAACAAAAACATTAGATTTTCAAAAACTGGTTAAAATAGCCGATTTTTGACCAATTTGGCACAAATTAAAAAAACCTGAGCAATTTCAAGGTTAGATTCGTTTTCAGCGCAAGAAATATACAAGAATTATTCTTACTCATTCTTGAAACTGTACCTCACAGTACTGTGTAATTGTTGATTTATTTTTTTTCCCTTGTAAATAACTTTGCTTGTCTGGAGCGATTTTTCAGTTACCTCGCGAAAAGCTAGAATCTGGACAGTTTTGGCGACAATACAATATCTGTAGTAATAAACCATCTGTTATATATTGTAATTAAGTTTCGTTTTAATTATATTTCTTTCTTAACGTCTATATGATTTTGTATTTAAGATTGGTATCTCGTTGGTGTCAAGATAAGCGAATTTATCTCGTAATCGTTATGATTCTTAGTTCAAGTATCTTGCTTGAAATGCATTGAGGTTTTATTATCGATTAAATTAAATGTCATTTTAGGTCAAGGTTTGTGCGGTTATTAGAAAATCCTTGAATATTTGGGGAAAAATTAGGTGAATTAGTAACTAACATCTTAAAACCGCGGACATTCAGCGGTTAGAGTTGTTTTTCAAAAATATTTACAACTTAATTGTAACACAAACAAATAGTACTTAGTTTTTTAGTATTAGAAGTAGAGAGTAAAATTTAAACTGTGTGCTGAGGGCACGAGGTTCCTGCTCCAAATCGAAGAAATTGCTGCACATATTTCGGTAAATATGCAGAACGTTTTTAAAATAATATTATACTCAAATCAAAATTTTATTATTTTTCTTAAGAAATATTGTGACTGACAAAATACCTATAATTTTTTTGCAGTTATTTTGAGAAGAAGGGTTTTTATAACCCGTTTTTTTGAAACGTGACAGTCAATTTGGTTTCAGAACAGGGTGCAATACAAAAATGACTATATCAAAATTAGTCTCCATGGTTGATATCTCTTTATATAATAACCGTTGCACAGCTTTCAAGTTTGTGGACTTTCAACATGCGTTTGATATGGTTGACCATGACATTCTACCGAAAAAAAGTTAATGCTTTAGGGGTAACAGGTTTATCCAATCACTGGATTAGATTATATTTACACCAAAGGTCGCAGCAAGTCAATCCTAATGGTAAACTAATTGACAAGGGATTTATAAGGCATGGTGTACCTCAAGGATCTATTCTCGGTCCCATCCCCTTCTTAATCTATGTTTTTGATCTCTGCTCTGCTAACACTGATGGTAATATTGTATTATTTGCTGATAATGAATGTGAGCTACTAGAAAAACGAAACTCGAGCTTGCATAAAGTGGAAGAGTGTCGATAAAATTTCTTTAAATGAAAAAAAACAAATTATATCGTATTTTCTTTGACTAAAAGTATAAAACTGCTAGTAGTTTAAAGTATTATCATTGATTATAAAGATGGTATCATCAAGTCTCATGTCTAAGGTGTAGCAACTGCTTATGGAAGTCAGCCCAACAAGTCGATGTTGTTTGATACATTGGGCTTATGGTGGATGAAGGAATATTATGGAGAAACTATGTGACAAAAATTGAAAAAGTAATTGGAATTTCTATTCGCAAATTTTATGTGTTAAAAATTTCTGCCGGAATACGATTAATTAAATTGCTATATTTTGTTCTAGTTCAATTTAGACTACAGTATAGAATTTCTTTTTGTATGAAGCATATCCAGGTGTTGTAAAACCACTGCAGATCGAACCAAAACATGTAATTTGATTAATAGCTGGAAAACCGAGTATGATCTTTTCTCTACCACTATTCAGAATGTTCGATTTTATCTTTGTGATGTTTATTTTTTATAAAATATTAACAGACTTTCTGAATCGACTTACAGAACCGGGAGTCGGAATAATAAAAGGAATGTCTGGCAAAGGGAAAATCTCCCACAAAGTTAAATTGTCAAAGCCACGAATTGAAAAATCTCAAAGGTGGAATTTATAACAAGAGGGAAAATACCAAAAAACTATACTCGGACAGCTAAACTATCATCAGAGAACCGATACTAAAAATAAAAACAATAGGAAGCTGACATATAGTGTCAGGTATCGTTACACCTCATTGATTATTATATAAGTTTGAATAATTCCGAAAAACCTAATGGACCGTGATCATCATAATTCATAAGCAAACTTTTGTTTTTAAAAATTTCCAAACTTTCACAAGAATCAATTCAATGTCGCCTGCTAATTAAGAGGGTAGATAATAAAAACGAACTTTTTACGATTCGTGACACACCAGATAGTATAAAAAAAAAAAAAAAAAAAAAAAAAAAAAAAAAAAAAAAAAAAAAAAAAAAAAAAAAAAAAAAAAAAAAAAAAAAAAAAAAAAAAAGAAAAAAAAAAAAAAAAAAAAAAAAAAAAAAAAAAAAAAAAAAAAAAAAAAAAAAAAAAAAAAAAAAAAAAAAAAAAAAAAAAAAAAAAAAAAAAAAAAAAAAAAAAAAAAAAAAAAAAAAAAAAAAAAAAAAAAAAAAAAAAAAAAAAAAAAAAAAAAAAAAAAAAAAAAAAAAAAAAAAAAAAAAAAGAAAAAAAAAAAAAAAAAAAAAAAAAAAAAAAAAAAAAAAAAAAAAAAAAAAAAAAAAAAAAAAAAAAAAAAAAAAAAAAAAAAAAAAAAAAAAAAAAAAAAAAAAAAAAAAAAAAAAAAAAAAAAAAAAAAAAAAAAAAAAAAAAAAAAAAAAAAAAAAAAAAAAAAAAAAAAAAAAAAAAAAAAAAAAAAAAAAAAAAAAAAAAAAAAAAAAAAAAAAAAAAAAAAAAAAAAAAAAAAAAAACAAAAAAAAAAAAAAACAAGTATATAACAAGATATAATGGTAATCTTCAATACAAGTCTCCTAAAGGTGGTACCTAATGTTGTAAGATCTTAAAAATTTTGTGGATTATATACATTTATATAACTATATGTATTTTACGGAAATGAAATAAATTAGTTATTTTACACCAGTCAACGTGTTAAAAACAAAATGTATTAAAAGAAAAAACTGATGTTCTCCTCGTCTTAATTTCGACACAATATTTTTTATAAAAAAACAGTTAAAACTAATAATAACCGGAATAGGACGTTTAGGTGCCGCCGTTTTCTCGCCAAGACATTTGGGCACTAGGAATTTTTGGCGCTGGAATATTTCGGCGCAAATTGTTTTGGACTGTGGATGTTTTTATGTGTTTAAAACGTATATTTTGTAGCATCTAAACCAAGTTAATTATATTATTACTTTTTTATATAATTTGTAAACCTACCATAGTATACCCTTTTTATTTAACAAAATACAATCTTTAACAATACGCCTAGTATATAAATATAGCGATGAGAATAACAAAAGGCCTCTAGAAGTGTCTACTGCAATGAAAATTTTGCATTACAACATGAAAATGTACCGGTAGTTGAAGTATATAATATTTAATAATTTATATCTTACTAAAAAGAAAAGTTTATTAATTACAAATGTGAATTTTAGAAATTTCTAACAGATTTGGCTAACAGGTCGGTGGGAAGGTGAATACATGTATATACAATAATAGTAATTCTTTTGAATTTCGACTTATTACAAAAAAAAAAGAAGTTTAATACACCCTTTTCGTGGGAATCAAAGATAATAAATTGTAACTTTATAGATATGTTATTTTATGTCTTACTACTGCGTGTATATTTTTACTTCAAAGAAAAGTGCATAAAAGTATATATTGGACTGGAAATGCCTACAATTTCTTAGTTATAATCACAAGTGGCTCAAAAAGTCGTTCAAATTTTGTATTATAATAAATGTCTTTGTTTTATAACTACAATGTAAAGTACAATAAAACTAAAAGTTATTTATGTAACAAGGACAAAAAGTGCACTTTTATGTACGAGACTGAATTTGCTGGCGAGGCGTTAGCCGAGGCAAGCAAACAGGCGAGGTTATTAAAAAGCACTTTTTCCGAGGTACATATTAATTTTTCCGTTGACCTTAAATTAATTAATTTTCTATTTATTACCGTTTACTGAAAACAAAATGTTTAGTAATTTTAAACAAAAATTTTACGTTTGTTCTGATTTTACTGTACCTAATGTTCACTTCACCGTTCAGTATTGTAACATTTGTGTCAAAATTTATTAAAGGAAATAAAAGCTTTCCGCGTTCGAATATTGTACCGATAAAGCATTTGTTTACAACAATCACATAATTTTTATAAGAGCACTTGATTATGATAGGTAATAGGTAAAACATGTACTTTTTATAATTTATTAAAATAATAAAAATTACATTTAGGTAGTGTTATTTTGAAGTATATTTAAAATGTAGTTATAGTTGGAAGCCTACCCTCAAAATTAATGCATTTCTTTAATTGTTTATGATCAAAGATGTAATGAAGTTTCTCCTATTAAACACATTAAAGTCGATTCTTACTAATTGGACATATAATAGTTATAAGACTGAGTTTGTACCGTGGTCAGACTTATAATCATTTTATATTCAATAAAAATATTGCCTGACCGTAAGAAAGTATGCAAACGTAGTTTTTGATTCACTCCGAAAATGTTTCAAAAATGTAATAATCTTCTTTCAGCTTATTGAAAACTGTGAAATTCACCTTGTTTTTGTGTACGAATAAATCTTGAACCCAGTAATGTTGATGGCTTATATGATTCTATTTTTGTTTTTTCCTGCGACAGAATCAATATTCAAATGATTTTTCACAAGTAATTACTGTTCTTGTGTTTTCCATTAGCATTATTACTTATTTACATCAATCAAATACAGTAATAGAAAGGTACCCATAATTAACTCACTTCTACTGTAAGTTTTTGTATTTTATGATCGTGAAAATTTTGTATCGGAACTCCGCTTCTGTATCAAAATGTTACCTAATAAAATTGTCTAAAGCAATCTCAAGTCGTATGAATTCTGTCTTACCTTATAAATGAATAACTTTAAAGAAGTTAAAGTGTTACATATTGAAAACAATGTATCGAGTATTGTGAGATTACAACCAGGCTCTTCTATATGCTTCGCACATTGTAGAAACTATAAACAATTTATTAATATCATTTCAAAGCACTTAAAATCATTTACTTGTAATTTGAACAACAAATTGTTTTTGTTCAAAGTTGTGTGGGATTGAAGTTGAGGTTATAAATGGAAGTAAACAAACAATATTCTGCAGTATCTAAAATGTTTCAGTATGTACCTAAAGTACTGTAATATCCTATGTAGTCACTAAATTCATCCTTTCTTAAAATGGGTTTTCATACTGGTTACTTCGACTTTATTTAATTTGAATAATAATTGACATTGACAGATGTTTGCGGACGAAAAGTGTTTGCGGACGAAAAGTATTACAGTTAAAAGTGTTACTTTATGATTATTCAGGAGTACGTAAAACTCAATTTTATAATGAGGTCGACGGAAAATAATATTGTTGTAGTTACATGAAAGAAAGTACATACACAGAGATTAATAAAATAAATAAGTAAATAAATAATCTTGTCGCAAGAAATTAAACCTCTAGAAAAAGTTTAGATAGATACTGCAAGTCCTACTCCACCACTTAGTCTGTTAGTAGGTAGATCTATCAATATTGTAACAAGACTCTACATCGCCCCGATACTTATGAACGTGCAGATGCACATACAAAAATTCCGTTGTTTATGTGAAATGGAATGTGCCAAAACATCCCAGAGCCAAAACGTCTTTGGCGCCAAAACGTCCTAGAGCGAACAATAACTATTTAAGTGTCCAAAAGCATGATGTGTGAGCATTCCATGAGTTACAAAAAATCATCCATTTTGTAACTTGTTACTTGCAAGATATGTTTGTATTTTTGAATAGAAACTGAAACAGACTATTTTGAATTAAAACTTTAAATATGTGTTGTTACCTTCGTTACTATTTTCAATACTACTGTCAAAGTGATCTGATAAGTGGCATATTACTTTTTGTAACTAATGACCAAAAAGGCAGTTCATAATATTTAACATTTAAAAATATTTTGCTTTTGGTTTTGAAAAGAATTCTATGGAAAACTTAAAATTCTTGTAGCTGATGAAATTAAAAGTTAATGACCAATTTATTGCTTTATAAAACAAATGAGCGGTCGGGTGGTTTTAATTCATTTGATAACCCTGTTCTATCACGTTGCCGACGACAGTCAAAACACAGAAAATTGAATTTTGTGTTCGATTATTAACGTACTCAATTCATCATGTGGCTTGATAAAATCCCACACTGCGACCGAAACGTCGCCAACACGATAGAATAGGGGTTGTAAATGAATTAAAATCTTTCTAAGGTGCTCCTCTTGAAGGCCCAACATTTTTGTTGTATTTTAAACTTTTTCAAATGTATACATTACATATTAAATATCTTTCTCTTATAGAGTTTATGTAAAACATCGAAATTAAAGATCTAACTAAAAATGGTTCAACATCTTGTAGTTGTTTTCGAGTTATACGTTAAAATTCAATTGTTTCTTGTAGTTTTTTATATTTTTTATCGCTTATTGAATAACACATACCTATACTACGTATACAGGGTGGCCCACCGAAAATGAAACAGGCTGTTTTTGGAGCTATCTGACACTTTCAGAAAAACACGTTTGAACATGTCAATTTTTGTTTGGAGGGGACATCTTTCGAAGACAAAAGTTGGCCCCGAAACATCAACAGGGTGGCCCCTGCAGCCCCCATGTCGAAAATCTGAAATGACATGATGGGTTGATACATACCCTATATGAAAGCTCTTTCAATTCTTTATACAGCTATATGCATCTTAGTCGGTTCCAAGGACCTCCGACAGCCCTATTTTTCGAAAATAAAAAAGGCAGATAATACTGCAATATGGTTGGAAATGCCTATTCACGTTTAAAAGGGACATTTATTAACGATCAAATTTGCCTTGACAAATAAAGAGGGTGTCCCGGCAGCCCCCATCTCAAAAATCTCAATTTACAGGGCTAGTAAAGTGGCACTTCACATGAAAGGTATTATGTATTCAACCAAATACATTTTATTCCGAGAAGGGAGCCCAAGGACTTTTTTTCCTGTATACTATTAATAAAAACAGTCAAGTCGAAAGTAAAGTACTTAAAAAATTGTTTTTTTTAAAATAATTTTGGTCGCAGATATTCTGTATCTGTTTATGGCATAGCCATGTAATATGTATGTTTTTGTGTTGTAACTCTGATATCAAAATTTTTTGGTTCTTTTACACAAAAAAAGTAATGTAAATTTTTGAGTGTGTAAACGAAAAGCAAAAATTTGACTAACTGGAAAGCAGATTTGGAAGGAAAAAGGTATGACTGTTGGCTTACGCCGATGATATTGTAGCATTAGCGACGAATGAAAAAGAGAAGGAATGCGAAAGGAAGGTAAATGGTGGTGGGCGGGAGAGATGGAGAAGTAGACAAATATAGATACAAAAGAGTATAATATTGGATATAACAATAATGATGAGAAGCATATAAAAGAACTGAGATGAAAAAGGAAATAGATTAGTAGTCCAAATATGGGGGATAGAAGAAAGGACATTTGTAAAAATTTAGAGAAAGAAAATGAATTTTTGGGAGGCTACTAAAGTGTGATGTTGTAGAAGCATAGAAGAAGATATGAAGAAAGATTGAAATAAAAGATTGGCAATGACATACTGAATGAATGTTGAATAGAAGTGGAGTGCACAGGAAATAAGGTACATGGGCAGAATAAAGAAGAAAAAATTTAAAAGAGATTAAGATAGGAAGGAAGATGCGAGGAAGAGGAAATAATCATAAGACATAAAATGACACAAATACATCAGGAAAGAAGAGAAAAAATAAAAGTAAAAGAAGTAAAATGTAACGAGAAATATAGACAATTAAAAATAGAAAAGTTTGAAAATACGTAAGAGAAGGGATAGGCCTAAAAAGAAAAAAGAATGATAGAAAGATTTAGAACAGGAAACGTGGAAAATGAGAATAAGTACAGGATGAGTGTTGAAGATAGTGTGTGGGTATGCACATTGTGTGGAGTTGAATGGGAAAACTGAGAACACACTAAACACCGAGATCCGACGAGTCGAAGCTAGTGTTTTAACCGCAAGGAGTTCACACACGTGCATAATACAATATGTTAATCTACGTCAGAACTAACATTGGGAGTGAAGGGGAAGGGATACAATGGATGAAAGGGATACACGGAGAAAGGAAAAGGAAGAAAAGAAAAGAAAAATATTGAAGGTATGTACATTGAATAGTGGGATTGGAGGTTAGGAGGAATATATTGTTATTTTTAAATTTGTTAGCAGAAACCGAACTTTAGTTAATTGAAAAATTCTGATGACAGAAGCATTATGCATTCCTATCTTTAGTTGTTTTTTGTTGTTTTTGTTCCAATTTTTTGGTATAAAACGTTTTATCCTTCGTTCGTCCAATTTTGGTGTGTGTGTCTTATATAATTTATAAATTATCGATGAACAAAGAAGAACAAAAGTTCATCTTATGAATTCACAAAGTCTGTCTGTCTGGATGTCCGTAGCTTTTTTCCTGTTGACATTTTTGCTTCGATCATTTTTTGTCTATCTCATCGGCAAAGTGGTCAAATCGGCTCCCGAAAAAAATTTTAAAAAAATTTTACAAGTCCAGTAAAATTTTCCGAACAAATTTTTTCCAAATTTGCTTTAGAAATCATTTTGAGCGATTTTAAGCAAAAAAAATTTTGGGGTCTAGGGGTGGTAATTTTTTTTGGGGGGTCTAAGGGTTTTGCAAATATTTTGTTCAATTTGCTTTAGAAAACAATTTTGAGCAAAATAATTTGGGAGTCTAGGGGAGAAAATTTTTTTGGGGGCTCGAGGGAAAATATTTTTAGTGGGAGAGCATCTGTAAGAATTTTGTCAAATTTGTTTAAATGACTATTTTGATAAATTATTATTAAAATAAATTTTTAAGCTAAATAAGCAGTTCTTTGTTCATCCGGCAATGCAAACTTGCGCATTCCCAACTGGTTTTTTTAATGTATAACATTCAGGTGAATTTTTTCATTAATAAAGTGTCTTTTAATAAATTAGCTTTGATAAAGTTCGCGCACGATAGGGCGAAACGACGATAGTTTATGGTATAAGGGCAGTAGTTTTTTTATTTAACTCTACATAGAACGATCATACGGCACTCTCAAAACAATTTAGTCAGTTAAAGGATTCTTTATCGAACGAGCATGAAATTATTAGATGAGCCATAGAAACGAGGAAATTGAATAACGGGTTCTGTCCATCCATTTTGGTACTAACCTGGTGCATACACAATTTTATCGCTAACAGTACAAATATGCCTTCTACTATTATTTTCTATAAATAATTGACGACTTGTTTGACAGTACCTCGAGAACAACTCACAACTGAAGTTATGTGGTCAAGGATATGTTAATACATCATTTACTGTTTAATTTTACAATAGAATAAATTGCTAATTGACTGGCACAAATCGGTACTATAAAGTATCACTATAATGCCGTTTGGTGATAATTGTTATGTATGTACCAACTGATTCTTAATCGAACAAGTCTGAGATTATAAGGGGAGCGAGCCCAGTGCGAGGTTTATTCGATAAAGCACTTTATAGATGTCGTAAATATGTCTTCTTCTATTACTTTGCATAAATAATAAATGAAAACATTATTTTTAATAATTTGAAATGTACTTTTTTGGTAGCACAGGAATAACAACTGACGGTGACGACGACCACGTCTATAGGATAATTTGTGACCGATAAAGTACTTGATTTTATACAATTAAGTGCTACGTAACTACTACAAATGTGTACGAAAAAGTATTACTTTAATGTCGGTTGGCGATAAAATGAATTATGTAGTATTAAGTTAATTGTACCGGGTGGCCAACTAAGAATGGACGCCGGCTATATCTCGGGAATTATATATCTGACAATATTGAAAAAAAAATTTTAATAGGTAAATCGGCTACGCGAAATCGTGGGAATTCATTTTCAACTTTGTAAGATGGCCGCTAGGGGGCGAAACTGTTATGGCCGTTTATATAATTGGTTCTTTCTCCAAAAATATGCAAATATAAATATATTTTAAATATTACCGTAGTAAAGACCTCAAAATTTCAAACTTTTTTGCTTAGAGTATTTGACTCTATCTTATAAAATGTAGGGTGGGGAATGTCAAATAAGTTTTTATTTAAATGAAAATAACTTCGGTATAAGTTAACAGAATTGAACAAACTAGGTCTCGTTTAAAGAGATCTTCTTACTTAATAATATGCTGTATAAAGATAGTCCGAATAAATTTTGACGTGATAGCTAGAGGGCGCTGTTTAACATTACAACAATTATTGCGGATTATCATGAGATTTTTAAATAGCACCCAGCGCGCTTGAGGTGGCGGGTTTACTAAACTGGCGCTTTTACCGCTAGGCTATTCTCCCACTAATTATAATTTAATAATAAATAATTTATCAAATGAAATATGTATATATATAAAAATAGATCTCAGATTCTCGATCTCTTTTGGTGGGAAACACCTATGGTGAAAACTATCGACTTTCGTTTTCGAGTTATCCGATAAAATAAGATTGTCTTCTTTTAGTTTTTCAGACTTTTATCGCTTATTAAGAACACTTTCCTTCCAATCTTCCTCTTAATGTTGCATATCTCGCTGGTTTGCCATTGCCCTGCGAGAACGTGTGGTCAAAATTTCGATGATGGAACCCGTCGTACCTATTAGAACTAACGCAAAGCTACGACCGCACCATACATGCATCATAATTTCCTTAGAACTCTGCGAATTATCTATCATCAGAAACCATTGCTCAGTACTTAAACTTTCGCTAGCTAAGACCTTTCCTAACTGACTTTTATCTTAAATTTTAAAAGTCCGGTGACCGAAATTTGCTAAATCTTGAGCCAAATTTTTTGTTGGAGTACCCAACAGTTTTGATGCCGTAAGTTTTTAAGAGTATTCTAAAAGCTATCTGTCAAGTAATTAAAAAGTTGCTTGACGTCAAATGTTTGTTACTGTTGATCTCTTAGTAATTATTTTTAAACAATCTTATGGTTTTTATTTATTATACTCTAGAACTCATTGACAGATATCAGATTAGTTTAAATAATTTGGAATTTGAAATCCAATTGAATTGGGTTTCTAATTTCTCATGGAGGTTTCAATTTTATATTCTTTTTCGCAATAAGTAACTTTTGTCGTTTCGTTTCTACAGAAACTTTATTTAAACTACACTTAATTTATGTATGTTTAGGCTTCAAATTTTAAGTCATTTCACCTTTTTTTTCCATTTTTGATAATACATTAAAAATAAATTTATATACCTAGTTAGAATTCAATGTAAGCACTTACAACAAACATTAAATTAAATAGCAATACTATGGTCACTTTACGACATACACACAAATTTATCGAAAGATTCTTTCATATTTTTAATTTTAAAACAATACTTTATTATTTGAATATTTACGTCACAATACACGAAAAATTAAACAACTTTGTTGCTTAATGTTATTTTGTATTCAATTATCATTCGTATACGTGTCACATTCGTTTTAGTTTATTCTTATTGCTTGCTGTGAAAAATAATACATTACTTTCATGCGACAATTTATTAATTGACCCCGTAATTAAATGCAATAAGTTCCTACTTCATGTTAAACTTAAACAAGAGAGCGCAATCGTTTACTTTTGATTTTTTATTGTTAATTAATCACGCGGTGCATCAAAAATCTGCAATACGATTAATTTTATTCATTATCATGCGACGATTAATCCTAATTTTATAATAATATGAAAGTTGTTTGCAATGGTTTTATTGCAACAATTTGTGTCTGAATTTACACAACACCACAAATTTTTTTTTAATAAGGAAATTTGAAATCTGTTTAATAGAAGATGTTGATGTGTATAAATTTAGGACGTGGCATACTATCAAATATATATATTAGCTCCCACCTTACCATCCTTTCTTTTTAAACGTCCAAACAACTATTTTATCTTACCTATTATACAATATGATACAATAGGTATTTTCGGAATTCGATTTACTATGAAACCATTTTCTTTATTTGTTATTAAAATTTTTAGTTAAAATGATTTATTGCGAATTTTTCGTGGAAGTCAATTTTAAGATGATTAAGTAGTGGGAGAAGATTGATTGCTTATTTAATTTGTATTGCATTGAACGAAATGTGTCGAAATAGTTTTGCTTTTATGTGTAATTATTAGTATATTTTAAAAAAAATCCTCGAGACATTGATACATTTCTCAATCACAAATTAGTTTTTTTAACATCTTGAATAAGTTAGTAATTGTAAAAATAAATTCCGATAAAAAGTGTAATTAAATTTTATGAACAATTATCTTACTTTTCGGATATCAATAATTAATTAAATAATTTCGCAACGCTCTTAAACATTTTCAAATTTGATATTTTGCGGATAATAAAATGAATAAAAATTGTTAATTATTATTTGCAAACTCCATTAATCATTTTACTATCATTATTAAATGCAATGTGCCTCCAAGCACATAAAGTTAAAAGTTTAAAAACACAAAACAATATCCAGCATTTATTTAAAATTTATTTGGACGGTTTTAATTTGAAAGCCTTAGCCTTTTTTTAAAATAGCTAAAATTTATTACCAAAATGAAAATGTACGCATTCATAATTTTGCGTACATTTTAACAAGGAATAAAATTCATAAAATTTTGCTTCGGGTTTTACATTCAAAAATACCAAAACTAAAATTAATCGCCACACCTTTTTTTTAAATTGTTTATTAAATTATACTTTTATGCCAAAATATTTTATTCAGATCGATTCTACATTTTTTATATCCACTAAAATGTTTGTCTTGTGTCCTAAGTCATTTTTTAAATTAAGTATATTGAGATTATTGAAGTTTGACTTTAATTTTATATTTTGAATAATATGTAAGTAATGTAGTTTAAGTTATTTGAATTGTGAGATGATGTTTAATTTTAATGTGAAATTAATTAAGCAAGTGCGGTTGCGAGAACAATAAAAAAAATTATTTAATATTAAAAAAAATTCAAATTGAAAATAAATATAGGTGTTATAAGAAGAGTAATAGAAGTTAACAGAAATTGGTTGGCTGGATCAAATGGATTCGCTGGGGTTGAGAACTGACTTGAAAAAGAATAAAAGTTATTAGTATTAAAGAAGATTTAACACAAGAATTATATCCAATTGGAGGACAAATTGTGTAACATAGTTGTATTGAGCCGAGACGGAATTAATATTCAATTTTGAATTGGACTGCTCTAAAAAAATGGTTAATAAATTTGGTGCCAAGAACAAAGAATAATTATTTATCCTTTTTAAGTGTTGGTGGAACATAATTTAACCATCATTCAGGTAGTAGTTAAAATATTAGTAATAGTTTGTAATAATTGTTATAATAGTTGTGAAACAATTTTGACGTTTGAATTGATATTTCTGTAAAATTGTTCGTGAATTTTATAGTTGTTGCTGATAATTGTTTATATTAATTTTTAATACTTGGCTTTCTTTGTAGTTGTTGGAAAAATTAAATATTTTATTAATATATTTTTTGCACCTATAAAATTTCTTCAACATTTTTTCATTAAAATTTTCCTTAAACTTGAATGAGCTAGTTGGGATGCAGATTAAATTAAGCATAACAAAATTTTAATCAAAAGATCTAAAAAGGTGAGTGAGTGCTTGGTTTAATTCATAGCAATATGTTAAATTCTACATAAGAAAAGTCCATTTTTGTAAAATAAATTACATTATTTTTACATCTACAGATGCCGAAATTAAAATGTCGAACTTAGGTTTTTTTTATTGACCTTGATTCTACATCGACAAATGCAGAAATTCGATGACGAAATGACCACATTTTGTCGCATTTTTAAATCGAGAAATGCAAAAACTACAATGTCCTTCTGATTCCTTAACTTATTTTTTTTATACAGGGTGTTTCTGAAAGGCGTGTACATGGTTTTACCAGAGGTTTTCTGGCTCAAAATAGACCATTTGACACCAATTTACCTATAACCAAAAGTGCACCATAAGGGCGCCAGAGAGCGTCAAATTTTCCAAAAAAATATTGAATATTGGGAATAACTTGAGAACGGTTCTAT
This sequence comes from Abscondita cerata, assembly GCA_030710515.1. Classification (NCBI taxonomy): domain Eukaryota; kingdom Metazoa; phylum Arthropoda; class Insecta; order Coleoptera; family Lampyridae; genus Abscondita; species Abscondita cerata. The sequence continues at coordinate 32,081 of JALBCR010001190.1, forward strand.
GGATTTTTGTTCCGCTTTCTTATGCTGGTTGTCTGTTTCCGAAGACGTTTATTTGTGTAATGTGGACAAATGTCTGATGTCAGGAAAAGTCGCTTTCATAGAGGCACTGTCAAATAAATAATAATATTTTAACAACCGTCAACGATACGTAACCAAAATAATTCTGACAAATAAAACGAACAATTTGAAAACTTTCTTCTCTTTTGTTAAATTGCGCTAATGTTATTAGTTCGATTAGAAAAAAATTAAATTTATATCCTACAAGGTGCATCAATACGCTTAGAAATTCAAATATACTGCTAGTAGGCTATGCGATCATGTCAGTTCGATTTGGGAACCTTTCTGCGTAAACCCTCACGCTCTCCCGACAATTACCACTGCAAAAGCCCAACACTAAAAGTATATCAGTCTGTTCGGCAAATGTGTAGTTAATTGCAAAATAGAAACATGAGTAATCTTGGAAGATCCGGAAATGAATGTCACAAATGATAGATTTGATGGCATAGCTTACTAGCTGGCTACTAGAATTTCTAAGCGTATGGGTGCACCTTGCAGGGATGTGATTTTAATTTTGTTCTGATTGAACTAATAATATTAGCGCAATTTGACAAGATAGAAGAAAGTTTTCAAATTGTTCGTTTTATTTGTCAGAATTATTTTGGTTTCGTATTGTTGACGAGTTGTTAAAATATTATTATTTATTTGACAGTGTCCGTATGAAAGCGACTTTTCCTGGCATCAGAAATTTGTCCACATAACACAGAAAAACGTCTTCGGAAGCAGACAAACAGCATACGAAAGCTGAACTAAATCCGTCAAACCGTTTTCGAGTTATTCCCAATATACAATATTTTTTTAAAAAGTTTGCAGCCGTCTGGCGCCTTTATGAAGTGCACTTTTGAGTATAGGTAAATTAGTGTCAAACGGTCTATTACGAGCTAGAGAACCTCTGGTAAAGCCATGTCATAACTCTTTTAGAAACACCCTAGTATATGAAGATACATCCTGAAAGCGAAGAACTAAAATTTTGCTTTTTCTTCCATTTCTTAAGTTGTTTATTGAATTTATATCGCGACGTTGCGTTGGCAAAAGTAGTTTTTGTACCTAAAGAAATCGACTTTTTATTTCCAAAAATTTATCAATGCTAATTCTTTATTAACTATTACACCTATTAATACAGTAACTATAATCGTGCGCCCCTCCGATTTTTGAATTTGTTATTAAATGGTACAGGATAGCCCACCACATACCCACGGGCATTGTGCGGGAACTTGTTGAGGTTTTGAGTTTTTTCTTTTTTTAAGCATATACAGGGTGTCTCAGATAAGGGTGGCAATATTTCAAGGGTACATAGAGAAACTCCAGATTAGAGATTTGAGATAATAAATCTATGTCCGGAAATGCGTTGCTTCCGATATACAGGGCCTTGAAAAATTCAAAAATTAATATGTTTTGTCTGTATTTTGAAAACGCGTTGATCGATTTTCTTAAAATTTCCAGAGTATGTCAAGCAAAGTATTGGTCATATTTATGTGCCAATCCGACTCTTCTAAAAATTTCAGGACCGGACTTTCGGTTTTCTCACTTAGTTTTAGCAGAAAAATGTAGTACGCCACTGGTTTTCCAAATATTGGAATCATTTTTCACATTCCCAATCAATTTGGAAAAGAAACGCTCTCTTGTTTTTTCTTCTCCGACGCGTCGTTTCCGCGAAAAAAATAAAATCCATTTGGATGTCTTTCAAAGAGCTCATTATCGAAAAACTTCAGGTGACAATAAAAACGTAGTGAACAATGAATATTGTCATGGCGACAACGAAAACAAAATTAATACCGCAACTGGCAAGAGGTTTGAGTATCGTTGTCTTCACCTGAACTTCAAAAACACTTGACTACCATATTAATTTTTGAATTTTTTCAAGGCCCTGTATATCGGAAGCAACGCATTTCCGGACATAGATTTATTATCTCAAATCTCTAATCTGGAGTTTCTCTATGTACCCTTGAAATATTGCCACCCTTATCTGAGACACCCTGTATACAGGGTTTTATAGTCTACATTATAAAAATATTTTCGTTTGTATAGGGTGATAAAAAAAAAATATGCATATCGAAAAATTTTTTTTGTAATGGGATCCCCGTATTTTATTTTATTTTTAGAAAATATGGGACTGTTCATTGTGAATTTATACCTAACTTGTACTGTTCAGAAACTACCTTTGAAATTGCAATTTTGCCAAAATTTATACAGAATGGCCAAAATGAAATTTTTAACCTTAATCAAATAACCGTTTTCTCACAATGGAACACTCTGTATTCTCTAAGCTCATCTTACGGAAATTTTAATTACCTTTCAAACTATGATAGGGTTTCCTATGGCTAACTGTAACTTTTTTTTTTGCATAATTAAGAATTTTCAATTAAAATGAGAACTCCTGTATTATAGTTTAATTACAGAACCCCAACGGCGGTCGAGTCTACAAAAGTAGGGTTAAACAGTTTTATGTTTACTGGATTCAACACCAAAATAAATCTCTTTGCCTATTGACATACCCAATTCTTTCAGGTGCTTTGATGAAGGTCGAACTCTGCGACCGAAACGTCGGCAGCAAAGCAGAACAGAGTATTGCTTCTTTTGAATGATCAACCGGCGTTGGGGTTCTATAATTAAGAATTTCCGTTGTACATAGGATGTTGAAATATCCATCACGAAATAATTTGTCCAAAAGAAGTTTTGAAGTTTTTCGATAAACTCAACTGGAAACGTAGCGTATGGAAAACCCAACAGACCGAGTCCAGATATCGGAAATGAAGATTATATTAGAGATGTGTGTGGTGGAATGTAAGAGTCAAGAGTAATAGGTTCATATTTCTTTGGTAAAAAATTAAATGGACGTAGGCTTCATTGATTTCTTCGTCGAAGTTTGTGTGAACTTTTCGGAAAAGTAGCATTGAACGTCAAAATTCGAATTGTTCCGATGTATGCTTTCTTGTTTGGATTTTTTGAATCTATAATTTCATAAAAACACGTTACATTTATCTGTGGTAACAACACCCAATTCATTGAGATTATCTTTAGAGATGGAAACTAGTGAACATTTTTGACTGCAGTTACAGCATTACTATTGAAATTGCACTTACAAGCTATGCAATTAGACCAGAATAAAATTCGTATAAAGCGAACTCTATGTTCTAGAAAGTGGTTGTTGAGAAGAAATGAGGTTTATTGGAGTCGCCAGTTTAGTTTTTGAGGAGTTAAAAATTGACGATCCTTGGGGTTTGAAGAACTCCATCCGCATGAGGATTCATAGTTTCATGTAATAATAGGTAATAACACGATAGTTACAAACGCAATAGATGTATGTGATGTAAACACGTGATGCATTAGATGACAGAAAACAGAAAAATTCACTGAAATACGCTTGCTCACTGCCCACATCGAATAGAATATCGAATTGAAATAGACAAGGTCATATATCGGCTACTCGAATGAGAAGTCGAATACAAAATAGAACTTGATTAATCGAACTCCATTAGTGTGAACAGACAAATTTGAACTTGATTATGACTGAATTTTATTCTAATGCAAAAATCTGATCGTGTAAAACGTTTTTGTAATAAAAGGATAGGAGGAGGAGTCCCTAATACTGGGTAGCGAGGTCGCCAGACTTATCATGCTCAGATTTTTTCTTCTGGGAATATGGTAAGAGTACCGTCTATAAAATGCCTCCCACCATACAAGAAGACATTAAACCACGCATACGAAATGTTTTCAATGGACGTCAGTTTAAACATTTGTAGAATGGTAGAACTATATGTATTCTAATCAGTGTTGCTTCTTTGTTTTTTTTTATTATTTCTTATAAGTGAAATGTGTCTCGTGTAAGAGGAACACATTCTTGACTTGTAAACAAGGAATATTGTTTCGCAGCTTATCACTTCCATGACGATATTGCGAATAACAATCAATCACCTGCTACAGTTAACTGCTGTCGTTCTTAGATTGTTTATTATATTGCCTTCCTAGATTGAATTTCAAATTGTCAGTAAAATTTGTTTCTAAAAATTTTACTATTACAGTATGAAAGGTAATTAAAGTTTGCTTGTGATGAGCTTATGAAATACAGAGTGTTCTAGTTATAAAAAAACGGTTATTTTATTCCAAAGATGCTTAAGTTTCAAAATTTAATTTTGGTGATCCTGTCTCAGTTTTTGGCAACATTGTAGTTTTTTCTATAATATCAACCTATTTATTAAGAATCGCCCGTAAAGCGGGAATTAAATGTAGTTTTGGGCAGTAAAAATAAATTTGGAAATTTGTCCTGCAATTTTATCCTGAGGTAGTTTCTGAACAATACACGTTATTTTGGGTTATTAGGGTGCCCAACATTAAGTTACATTGAATTGTAGTTTCTAAAAATGTAATAAAATACAACGTGTCCCATTACAGAAAATACATACGACAATATTTTTATAATGTGGAGTGAAAGACCCTGTATATGCATAAAAAAGGAAAAACCTTACAATCTCAACAGTTTCCCGCACAATGTTCGTGGAGTATGTAATAGGCCACCCTGTATAGTGCAGTAATATGGCGGAGATACATTCTGGCATAATTTTCCAGTCTTTAAAAAGAATTCCCAGCTTTAATCAATTTCTATATCCAGAAATGCAAAAATTGAATGTAGTCTCTCCATGTTTTTTAAGTTATTTAATTTTTAAGTGCGGTTATGGCAATGTTATTTTTCGTAGTTTTTATTGAGATCGAAAATTCCATCTTTAATTTTTTTATATACAAAAAAACTTTACCTACATTTTACATCTAGAATAATTACCGAAATTAACATGTTTTTTAAACTTTTCATTAAACATTTTGTTTATACAGATCTAGTTATAATTAGTTTTTATATCCGGTAATGTTTATATAAGAAAGTCCACTTAAAATCCAAAAATACAGTTTCTTGATTATTTTTTTTATTATTATTTTTGTGGTTTTCAAAGATTTTATTTATTTATCACAAAAATTTTTACGTTCAGAAATACAAAAATTAAATTTTTGTCCCAACGATTTTTTGGGTTATTTGTTAATTACTTAGTTTGCTTTATTATTAAAATTATTTTCTTGAGTAAAGTGGAACTCACAATATGGGTTAAAAATTAAGCATTTGCTGGTTACTGGGGAAATCAGTATCTTCAGATAATCTATAATTTTAATTAAAATATTTAATTTAAAATAAGAATTAAGTGCTTTAGGTAGAAATATTAAATAAATAATAAAAGTAGAAAAATTAAAGCAGAGCATTTAACGCTCAACGTGGTGTTACGGTTTATTTGTAAACAAACTGTAAATTAGGAACCAGTGTTGAAAACCTGGCCGGCAGCTCTCTTAGTCGTAGAGTGGTCGTGGGCTACTTACGAATAATTAGATCGAAGGCTTTTACACTGCACCACCTAGTAGAACGTGTAGTAAATATTCCAGAGTAACTAGGAACTCCAAGACACAAAAGCAAACCGTAGGATGGTAGAAAAATAATTTTATAGAACGATTAAGTCTTAATCACAACGACAACATATATAAGCAAAAATAGACAATAGTATGATGTAGGTAAAAGCATAATAAAAATTAATAAGAAAACAGTTAAATAGAACAATTTATTTTCATAATAATACAGGCAAAACCGCCCAAATATTGATTAGTCGCACTGATAACTACGCCACTGTGCCCTGCAGTGGGCGCAATCTAAAATTCACGATCGTTTTTACAAATAGCTAACTGAATGCTACTCACCAATACGTGTGGCACTTAATGACGTTAAGTTGAAATTAAGACAATACGTAAGGTATCGGTACCCGACAGCAAATCTAAAATAGTTCAAAGTTGCAACATATTGTACGATTTTCCAAAGATCTTTCGAATTACAAGAAGCAACTAACAATGCGCAATAATTAGGTTGTCAAATTCACTGCGGCTTACAGGTACGTTTTCACGTAAAATATAAAGGTAATAGAAGAAAAAAAGCATGCAATGTGTTTGACTGAGCTTATTTGAGTGTAGGCTGTGATGGGATGTTCATAGACTCGACAGGTGCTATATCCAGAACTGACGAAGGGTAGTTTTATAGAATAGTAGATGAGAAAACGGAACCAGTTATCTAATTATGGAATAGCTTGATGTGCCCCAAAAAAGGGTATTATTTGGGGTTAGAGATTCTATAACGACCAGGCTCCATGGAAGGATTAGTTCAATTGGTATACCACTTTGATTCACGGCCTCGTTGTTTAACTAAGGATTTAGTTGCTTTTATCCATATCCCAACAGGTGTTCTGCAACGCGTTAAGAAAAATGGCGGTGAAAGAAGGTTTTCACAGAAGTAGAAATATACCAAGAAACAATACTCACGACGCAAGAAAATGTTGAGTGCTTATTCCTTAATTAACAAAGAGAAGTTTTGCAAAAAAAATCGACAGACTTTTCAGTTCAAAAGTAATTCACCACTTTTGTAGCCCATGGTCAGCACCAGTTGTTTTGGTCACTAAAACGTTGCCAAATGGAGAGGAGAAAATACGGTGTGTATGTGTAATCATTTCCTTATTTATTCTTTCGAGCTAACGAGATGACTTTATTAAACATCTTGAAGAATATCAATGATACAAAAAATAGAATATAAAAAGTTTTGAATTACGCCATTCACAACTTTTATTTGAATTCTTTATTTTAACAGTATAACTTCTACTTTGAAGTCCCATATCCGTTACCGGACGTTTGCACCCTCGCATGTATATGTGTTGTGCTGAAGTAACATATACATGGCTCAGTTTAACGTTGAACGGCAGTTGAGAGGTTACTAGGCGAAGTATACTCTCTGGTTTGCCATTGCCTTGCGAGAGTACGGTCGAAAATTTGATTTTGCACCGGGAATTGAACCCGAGGGGCCTGCTTAACAGCTAACGCACTTAACTGCAGAGCTACAGTATAACTACCTTTTTTTAATTTTTCTAGCAAAAATATTCTATAAGGTTGTTTTGAAATACTGAAGGATAAAAAGTTGTGTTAAATTAAATTATTTACAATCTTTATTTGCATTATTTCTTTACGTTTCGGTCTTTTAATTTTTTTTAACAAAAATAATCTCCTGTAAATTTTGATAAAACTAAGTATTTAGTGTTTTTAAATGGTGGATATTTGATTGATGGACGATTGCGATGATTTGACTAAATTTTGCTCATAATCTGAATTGCCAAAGAGTTACTTTTAGATGAGGTATATTTCAGTTCTTTTAGAACATTTCCACTTCTTACTCACATTATGTACTTTTGTTTAAGGAATTCTTATAATCCAATAATGATGCGGTAAACACGTCACATTTATCTTTAATTATATTTATTATAATATAAAATATTATAAAGCAAATTATATTTTTGACAACTTTTGTTTAAGCGTATATTTCCGAAAGTTATTATAAATCAGTTAATACGAAAATTGTTAACAAAATATTGAAGATACTTCATTTTTTTAATAATATTATGATTGCTTCCAACACGCGAATTTTCAATTTTTGTTAATTATCACAGGCAACTTTGTCGACAGATGGGTTAGCAGTTACATAGTCGATCCTTCAATTATCATAGCCGACTGTGCGTTGGCATTTTCGTACGTGTTACGTTACTCGAGTCAACACTTATTGTTAATTATTGTATTTTGTTAGTAAATAAAAAAATATTTTTTTAATGATGTGAAGAAATTCAATAATGAATCTTAATTAAATTTTATATTGGTTTTAATTAATTAGTTTTTTTACCAACTCGTTTAATTTTGTGATTTCCATTTCAACAAATTCACTTACACATGCCAAAAAAAGTGATTATCGCTCGTAATTATATTATAATTATATTGAAAATTTTCACGATGCAATTAACATCACGCATTTAATTTATTTAAAATATTAGTAAAAATGTAATCAAGAGAATGGGACCTCGACGATGCGTTATTTCAAAATAAAGGTGTAAAATTATAATTTCGTAATATGTTTAAACTCGTATTGCTTAACGTACGTAATTATTCAAAACTTGGTAACATGTTTTGTGTTTTACGTTGTACATGCATTTTTTCTTGCAGTCGTGTCTTTGAAATTTATTTAATATTTAACATTTTTTCGTTTTTATTTGTGTAGGTATGATCTTAATAAACAAATATTATTTTTAGAATTGTCTATGAACAATGAGTAGGTACATCGTGTATATTTGTATTATTTCATGTCATTAATTCAGTTTATTATTCTTTATTATTTAAATGAAGTTAGCGTTTCAAATTATAGTTTTTAATTAATGGGTATATTTTATATTTTCATAGTTTACATTGTTGTAGTTAATGGTTTTTGTGTGGGTTGAATACAACTACAATGTGTTTGTTTTTGCTATTTTATGTCAATTTGTTACATACTTTCTCTGTTAACAATATAATACTAATCCAAATGTCTGCAAAAAACTCCACAAACGGAATAAGTTTTTTTAATTTCTGAAAAAATTTATTAATTTACAATAATATAATAATAAATTTTCATATATTTTTTCAACATGTTTAATTTGTCTACTAAGTTAATGGTGTCAATGGTACAGTGAAATATTTCTTTCTACCAATTTAGAAGTGGAAGAAGCAATACAAACGAGATTTTTTTAATCTTGTGCTCTTTCAATAATGCTCTATGGGAGTAGAATATCTATGTGCAAAGAGAAACTTATGTCTCCAATTTCTTCCAAATTATCTACTGGGAAGTGGGAGATTCATGTGTACCTTACCACTGATTCTAACCATTCTTGTAATAATCTTTTGAAAATAGATTACAGGTTGCCTTCATTACTGAAGAAACTTTTGTACGAACTTTTTTTAGTAGCTGTCCTAATAAGTGAAATAATTGGTATTTTCTAAAATGGCATTTTTCGGTTTTTTTCCGGATATCTTGCGAACGGGTCGGAATTTATGATCCTAGTTAACGGCATCTCAATTGGCATGAAAATCTGTATAACATTGCTCATTAACTAACATACTAACTCTAACTTCGTCGGAAAAAGTGAAAAAAAATTGGTGTTAAAATTTTAGATTTGGAAACCGTCGCATAACTCCCCTTCTTATTTCATAAGATGTGGAGTAAAAATAAAAGTAAAAAAAAACACATTCGCTACTGGTTGCTTTCTGCAATTCATAGCTACCAACGTACTTTATACCATGTCAATTGAAACCTACCAAGTATTCAGCACCAGCAACATGGTGGTAAAAGTTTTTTGTTTTCCATTAAACTATTCATGAAATTAGGCATAAAATTATCTCAAGTAACTCTGGTTTCCGTAACTTATAACATGTGAAAGTAATTATTATATTGTAACGGACGTCAGAAGATGGCGTTAACTAGTACAAACACAAGTAAATTTGTGTGACTTCAACTTTTCTACTCCGCAAGCGTAACAGTTCTCCTACTATTTTCCCACCGTTCTCCTCTCTAAAATTCTGAAAACGGAATAAATTCATTGTCCCTGGGCCAAAAAGGCACTTACTTACTTATTCGTTCTGAGTTCCGCTCTCAGAACACATTTCTTCGTATTCCGCAATCCGTTCTCCGATACTGTTACTTTTCTTGAGTATCCTAGAAATAATTACCCGTTAAATTGATCTTGCACTTTATTTACGTGATACTACTATTTCTCTCTGTTACGTGGTACTCTGGAGCAAGTAATTAAATTTGTTTCCTCCAAGATAATTCCATACGATATATTCTTCTATTTTCTAAACCGCAAAATCTGTTTTTCGAATCGGCAACGCTGTCAAGTAATTAAATTAGTTTTGCAGCATTTGTCGTTACGTATTCTATAATACTCCGTTTTCTCGGCGTAAGGACTTGGCTCAACGTATCGGTAGAGTCAGCATCACCGTACTAGTTAACTTCTCACTTACGCTTACATCCTGTTCAACTACCGAACCCTGAAACCTCTCCCACACGATTAAGTATTATGTTCCAGCTACCATCGACTACTTACCAGGTTGAAGAAAGTGTTCGAATACGAACTTAACGTTCGTCGTACAAGAACTACACGTTTATCGTAAACGTCCGAAGAAATCCGAGTTAAAACACATTCGGGGAGGTAAACTAGCAAGCAACCTTCCCCGACCTATAATAATTCATGTAAGAAAGTATTCATTAAAATTGCCCTATCCGACCCAATTAAGTTTCCAATTATGTTCTACGTCTTACTTGTATGAAAACAGTGATGATTGATGTCATATGGCAGCGCACTGCGGTCATCACTTGGCCTGCATGTCTACTGTAGACGATCGTTTTGACTGCAGCAAACGCCCGTGTACTCGTGTATAACGTGTAGTTTTATTTATATAGGTATGATGAGCCACAGTAAAATGCTGGTCGTGTACTGGTGGCCTTAGAGCCGATGAAACGGTTGACGCATCGCGCTGTCATATGAAATCAATGCAACCACAAACAAACCTTCAAAAAGTGGTTAACTCAACCACAATTTGCGGTCGGGCTAACCACAACTAGTTATCTCAACTGCAAAAATCTGGTTCGTGTACGGCAGTATCAAAACTTACCAAAAAAAACTTTTTGCCATGAACAAATCACAAAAACAAACTCTCCTAAAAAAATTTTATTTCCGTACGAACCTTAGTATTAGAAAACTTTTAAAAAATATGGGTAAATTGGTAAAGCCGTTCTTAGGTTATGACGCCATTAGCCGTATACGGAAAAGTATGCATGCAAAGAAATTGAAAATTTGGAGAATGACTAAAATCACTCAACTAAAATATTGTCATTCTTCTGACACTTCCGGTGTACTGGAAATCGACATCAACTTCGTTATTTTAAATGGAACTCCCTATATACAGGGTGTTTCCTAAGTAATCTAAAATATTATATGGGGCGCTTCGTCACTCAATTTTAAGACGAAAAGTTCATATAAACATGTGTGATAAGTCTTGTCGTTAATGAGATACAGGGTGTTTTATTATTTTATTATGTAGCTTAGTAAACGTATCTGAACATGGTAAACGATTATTAGGATAACGCTGGGCATACATACGTCTAGCCTCTAAGGCATTACCATTCGCTAATCGATACAAAAAATGCATATTAGCCATTTCGGCATTAGTAAACACATCGTTGTTAACTTCACAAAAAGATCGTATTATTAACAATTTATTGTTCGTTGTTTGCGTTAGTTTTTAGGTTTGACACAGTTGTCAACGTTATTCCAAAGGCCACTTAGAATAAGCATGTTTTTCGAAAACCAGTAGCGTCACCAGGAAAAATTAATTTCAAATACAATCAGAGCTGATTTATTACAAACAATTTAACACCCTGTATCTCATTAACGACAAGACTTATCACACATGTTTATATGAACTTTTCGTCTTAAAACTGAGTAACGAAACGCCCCATATAATATTTTAGATTACTTAGGAAACACCCTGTATTATTGCATTTTCGGATTCTTCAAATTTTAGGGACACTTTGTATAACATTCCCTGTAGCTAGGAGTTATAGATTTAGAGATATTAATTTTTTTAGTAAAATTTTCACAGATGCAAAAGTTCACAGAAATATCTGTAACTTCTTTTGGAAACTCCATATTGGGTTAATTTTTGGTTTGTATAAAGAGAATGGACTGTAGTAAGAAAAGTTGTTAAATCCGTTGGCAAAAAATTGTAAATTTGATTACTTTAAACTAGAAAATGTATTAAATCCAAAATAAAATTTATTTTATTCAAATTGTACGATATTACTGAAACATTTAAGTTGGTTTGAAATAATTCATTAACAAAATTGTATGTAGTAACTAGAAAAGTGACCATTATAACTAAATGTTTTTGCTTTTTTCAAATAACCAAACAGTTTTTCAAAATTTTGAAATACAGCGTGTTCCTTGCCAAGATAGATACGTATATTTTATCCTAAATACGGTTCTGGCGATTTATTATGCATTTATACTTTAAACGAAAACTAAAGGAAAATACAAATTTCATTATTTTAAAAAGAAAATTTATGAATTCCGAAATAAAATTTATTTTATTTGAATTTTAAATGTCTCAAATTAGTTATAACAAAATTGTGTGCGGAAACTAGATAAATGTCGATTATAACTCAGTTTTTTCTATTCTATTGAAATATGCAAACAGTTTTTCTAAATTTTGATATACATTGTGTCATTTAAAAAACAAAATTTTTGAATTTTTTTGAGTCCGCACCTGCATTAACATTAATGTTTATACGCTATTAGATACTTTACCGGAGAACAAAAATATGTTGCGGATATAAAGAAAATTCATAATGTGTTTCGCAAATAAAGAAATAAACAAAATAAATAAAACACCTTGTATCTTGGGTATAAAGATCGGAGACCTGTCAATATATGTTTTTTAGAATCCTCTTGATGTCCCCTATCTAAAACGTATCGGCATCTACCAATGCATCACTCTGTGTAATAAACGGTTCACTTTTGTTTTAAAAAAGTTATTAATTTATTAACTGAGCTCACAGACATAGATCCTAACTGCAACACTGACAAACGTTTTTAACTAATATATTAAAGAATTAAAAACTGTATATTATTTTAAAAAAAAAAGCTATACTTTGAAACTTCACAAATATTTAGAACTATCAATTCATAACAACATATTAAATAATATATTCTACTTCTTGTTAAATTAATGTTGTTAATTTATTAACGAATTTTTGTATTCTTCCATTTTTAAGAATTTTACAAAAAAATATGGTGTTTATGTGGTTTTGTCACCAAAAGTATATTATGTAACACTAATAAATATGTAGAGGATAAATAATGAAAAATTAACATCCGTGATAAAGAAAAGATAAATAAAACAATAAAGTAGTAAAATAGAATAAAAAATCTATAAAAACAAAAAATATAAGTCAAATCACAGAAACGTAGTAGTTTGTAACAATTGAAAGGTCATCATACTGCTAAAACTAATAAACTTAGAGAAAAGTTTAAATTGAGTATTTAAAATTTATTTACAGCTTATTTATTGAACTTTTTATTATTTTTGTGTATTTTTTGCGCTTTTTTGTTTTTTGCTTCAGATTATTGTTTAAAAGTTATTTTTTACACGATCAAGCGGAAAATTGACTTATTTAACCCCATTTTTGGGCGTAAAGTAGAACATTTTTGCCCGCGGGCTTAAAAGTGTTACTTTTGCGCTCGTGGGCTTTTGGTTTTTAAATCGTTAAAATTGATCCAATGCATTGCTGGATGCAACCAAATCGCTATTATTGGCGTATATTGTTTTGACTATTCTGTAATCAACTTTAACAATATTGTAAATTGTAATGATAAGTTTGTTAAAAAAACTGTATTCTGTAAACGTTTATGTGCAATTCGCACTTCACACTTCACAGTGCTTTCTATTTCACTGCATGAATGCAGACATTCCTTCTAAAACTTTAGTAGTGTAATCTCCTTTAACCTAACCTTAATCATTTTTCTTCTACTTTCTCGTCCCTTATTTTCTATTTTCTTATTTTAGTCCTGCTATCGCTTGTTCTTTATGATTTTGCATTCCGTTTTATTATTTCCATCGTAACCCTACTCCTGTATGACAAAACAGTTTTTATAAGGCTAAACACATTTCGAAATCTTTGTTTCGAGTAAGCATAAAATAAGTGTGTAATTTATTATTAATACTTGCTTGTATTTTAGATTAACAACATGTGGAATGCAATTCAAATAAGGTTGTTTATTTCCAAAACATAGGCCAGATAGTCCTTCACAATCATTAAAACAGACCCTAAATTGTCAATGTCGTCAATGGATGGCTGCGACAATTCCTCTCCGCGGCAAGTCCCAGCAATTCCAATGATTAAAGCTACCTAATTTTTATATTATGTTAGGTATAATATTATTAATCAAAACAATTTACTTACTTTCATCATTAAAAATCTATTATTTGGGGATTCTAGAATAAATTTTACAATTTGTCCCCTTGTTAAAATTTTTAATTTTTTAGGTTCCCAATTTCTTTTAGGAATACAGTTACTTTTTTGAAATTGCTTATTTCTAGATTTTCATTAATTGAGACAGCGGCCTTCAACATTGAATAAATCGACCAAGGTGTTGATTTAAATACTTCTGACTTCTCAAATAAGTATGCTAGAAGCACATTTTTTGATGTCACTGTGAGTGACAAATGAAAATTTACTTTTTGTATACGAAAATAATGAAACGTGTAAAAAATTATGTATGCAGTTCGGTCGTAAAGCTGTTTTAGGCCCTCGTCTGGATTGTACATTCCTCTGGGCCTAATACAGCTACTTTACGCGCTTGCTACATAATAGTTATTTATGGCTTTCCAATGATTGTTGCCTGCTGCCCGGCTTGTGCAACAATTTTCATGCTCGGGCTTAAAAGTGTTACTTTACACCTGTGGTCATACAAATTTTTTTGCACTTCTTAGTAATACTAAGTCGAAACAGATATTACTTTTTTAATTACATATTTTATTTTAATTTAAAAATACAATAAAACCTTAAATTAATAGTACTAAATAAGATTAGTTGTTGTTATTTTAAAGGTATTAATAACAACAAATTAATTAAAAATTTAAATTTACGAACGTAAATTGATCGCGACCTCTAGGGTAGCTTACAAGAATTAAGAATAAAATGTTCTTCTTTACCGGCATTCCTAAACGTCATTTAAAAATTTAAATTACAAAGCTTCCAAAATCAGTGGACATGGAAACTGATAATGAAGAACTTTCTAAAACTCCTCCCGCTATTAAAGAGGTAGCAGATAACGTGGTTCCGGATTTGTTACTTGCTAAATCCAACAAAATATATAAAAATACATACGATTACTTTTTAAAATGATGTCGACTTAAAAAACCAACGGAACATGTGCTTTTATTGTATTTACTGCAGTTCTACAAGAAAATTTTCTACAATTTAATTAAAATTTGATTTTTTAAGAATAATTTGTAGTGATTCTATGTCATTTCTCATGCATAATTTGGTACCGTTTATTCTTATTTTGTCAATGATTAATCGTAAATTCTCGGATCAATTCGGTATTAACGATATATGCGGGCCTAAAAGTAAAAAGCGGGCCTACAAGTAAAAAATGCGGGCGCAAAAAAGTAAATCGAGCGAAAAAAGAGTCGTTTTACGCTTGCGGGAAGCGAGTGTAAAGTGAATCATTAAATATAGGAAGTGCAAAAATAACTATTTTTTACACATAAAAATAACAAGTAATAGGTTTAATTTTTTATTAGAATTTATTCCTTATTTTTTTTATTTTTATTCAAATCAAAATTTCTAAATGAAAATTGTGTCGTAAAAGCATCTTACAATTTTTATTAATTTTTAGTTCTGCTTTATCCAATAATTTAATTCCACAATTTGAAAAATGTCTTTTTGTACTCATAGCTTAAGATTACTGATTTCTGTTATTTTCGGGATGCACTAGTTCCATTTCCCGCACCGCGGTGTTTTTTAGTTTCGAGGAATAGGGAAATTTTGTTAGGTTGGTATAAGTTGACAACGCAAAGCAAATTGTCAAGCAATCAGCGGGACAATGCTACTAACTCAAATTTCTTGTAAACACACAAAACTAAGCAGCTGTGAATTTCCCGCATTCGCACTAATGCTGGAAATGTATCTTCCCGAACTCGTTAGGTAAATAACTATTTTACTTCTAAAAAATTATATACACGTAGGTAAAGTCTGTTTACTGAAGAATACGATGACGTCAAATTTAGTAATTTATTACACCCAATATAACATTTAACATTTCCCTTTTACCATAATGTAAATTAAAGATACTTTACTTATGTTAAGTTGTCGAAACTTCACGATGCAATACTATAGAATATACCTTCTTTATTTGAAATTTCGTCATTTATATTATGTTATTTAAGCTAAACATGTGAATAAATTTGTTATATTTATGCTTGTATTATATTATTGTACAAATTTTGATAGGTTTTACAAGAAAAAAGGTTATTATTACTTCTAACAAGCTGCTGTGTGACGTCATCCTATTTCTATCGTGAAATAATTATATTTAAAATATCTTTTTCCGAAATTGTCATTAAAGTACAAAAAAATCGGCAGTAAAGTAAATAAAATCGGCACTAATGTAATTCATTATAAGACGATTTTTAAGTTCATATTTTGCCGGTAGAGATGTGTAAATGTATGTAAATTTTAGAATCGCGCATGCGCGGTGTAAATATTTAACGTACAAAAGAAAACAGCTGATTATATTTGAAGAACGTAATAAAATTATCAGATTTGTGTTTGAAATTTTGGGATTTCGGAAAAGTATAATATGTACCTCAGCACTAAAGTTATTTTATGACTCAACGTGTTTTATTTGCCTCGTCTATCGCTTCTGCAACTAAAACACATTCGACATGAAAATTGATTTTTCATGCCTCCGGTCATTATTGACAGTTTTGTAGGATTCAAAATCGTCCGGGAACATCAAATTCTCGGCCTAGACCTTACAAAAGTGACATTTGGAAAAATTCCCCAGAGAGCGGGGTGGCACCATTGTTAATTAATTTTCTAGATGTCAACAAAACGGACACAAAATAGAAAAGCATCCAATGCTTAATAAATAAATAAACGTTGATTTTTATGGAATCCTCAGGCAGATGTAACCGTAACGTTAATGTAAGTACCAATTAATACTTTTACATAAACCTCAACTACTGTGATTAATTTTTAGGTTATGTGTGGTGGGTTGTGAAGTAATTAATTTTGAATATTTTTCAATGTTGATGTCTTTAATATTCAGAGTTGATTTTAACAGTGAAAATATGGACCAAAGAGTTGCAGAATTTTTTTTTGTTTTCTCATCAAAATATGCAAAAAGAACATACCAGTTGTAAATGTTAGTGGTACTATTACTATCGCACAATTTCTTAAATTCTTCATATGGTTTCCAGTACCGAGTTATATATTTTGCTGGTAATAAATTATTAATCACTGCTTCCGCTGTATCTTTTATGTGAGCTGGTGTTTCCATACTTCGTTTTCTATTAAATTCTTTACCACAAAGTGTCACTTTATTTAAATTTGAAAATCAAGTAAGTATGCAGTGGCAAGTAGGTACCAACCGGAAAAAATAAATCTTTAGAAATAAATTGTTGAACTAAATAATAATTTTGTAAGTATTTTGAGATTTGTCGGCATAAAAATTTTGTGGATTACACGTCCAGAAAATGTTTTGCGAGTGCTCGTGTTGCTTCGCCTCGGCTAGGCGCCTCGGCTACGCAATATCACCTACACTCGCAAAATATCATTTTCTGGACTAGTGATCCAAATAACTATAGTGCCTTGATACATAAATAATTATTAATGTTGATGAATTTATTATTACCTATTTCGATGTCAAACTGTTCATAAAAGAAAAGGTTTTTTTAATAGGCAAAATAAGTACTCCTTATCCTTAATTATGTGTTGTTTATTGTAATACTTCATTTTCAAGACGTAATTAAGGATAAGGAGTAGGTACTTATTTTGCCTATTAAATATAATTTCTTAAGCACTGACACAAGATGTTTATTCTAAAGGTTTTTTTATTACTAAGCGGATTTTGGTTACGAAGCTCGATACGTTCGCGTAAAATGTCATATGAAAACTAAAAAGTGAAACATAATTAATAATATTTACAAAAAAATGTTATCTTAAATGTATTGAAATTAAGTTTTAACTTTTTTTTTGCTGCCAGATTTTTTTTAAAAATATTTTTTTCGTTGTTATTATTTCCACAAATAGAACTGATCCACTCTCATTATCCTATTTTTAATGTTTTTCTATATTGATTTTACGATTACAATTCTTTTTATTTATAAGTTTCTTAATTCTGAGAATATTCAAAACTTAAATCTTTTAAACGCACATTACTGATAACTGCAAATAGATGATTTTAATGTTGCAATAAAAAAGTGCGTTTGTTTACACATCTTGACAAATTATACGTTCAAATAAATTTGTATTTTCTCAATTATGAGTAAACATAAAATGAATATTAATACAGAATTTGCATATTTCGCCACTACTAAGAATTGTTTATTATTAATAATCGTTTTATTACGTACTTATCACTCATTACTTAAGTATGTTTACCCTTCTTAACTCGTATTTTTTTTTCTCATTTAAAATTGTTGCTATTATGTATCGGTTTGCTATAATTACAGTTTTAATTTTAAACAATAAATAATGGATTTTTAAATAAAAATTAAGACGCATTGATTTAAATTTGAATTTTGTCATTGGATTTTAGAATATTAATGTAGGCATTTATTCCGTAATAAATCTACTTCCAGTGGGGAAGAAAACTATTTAAATACGCACTTTTGTCGGTATTTTGTCAGATTTTGTTGTGATGGAAGAATTAATTGTAAGGTAATGACGATCTTACGTATTTGTGTAACTCGTTTTGTTTAAGGTTGTTCTTGCGATCGCTGCTGTAGGTTTTGCAGCTCCCGGTGGGTATTCCTATAGTCCGCCAAGTAGTGGTGCTGGGTCAGAATTATCGGGAAGTTATTTACCAGCCTCGGGAGATTCATCAAGTGGTGGTGGTGGAGTTAGTTTCTTTCCTAGTGTATCTTTTTCAGAAAGCGAGTCTGCGCTTTCTGTTAACGAAATTTCTGGTAGCTACCTTCCTGGACAAACCGGTTTAGATTTAGATGGTGATGGTGGAAGTTTGTTAGGACACGGTAGTGGTTTCGGATTTCGAGCAGATAATGGCGGTCAAGATGAAGTTTATTATTTTGGCGATAGTAGTAGTCAAGCGACAAGATTAAAAATTAACATAGGTCCGGGTCGTAGCAGCAAAAGGGTAATATTCGTCAAATCACCCGACGCTGGTGTTGTAATTCCAGAAATTGTGGCATCTTCCGCACCATCTCAAGAAAAAACAATCGTTTACGTATTGTCTAAACAACAACAACCGGCTGGATCTATAACTATTCCATCGTCATTGATACATAACGCAGCCAGAGTAAACCCGAAGTGTACCATATTAAATATACTAATCAACAAGATGCTGAACAAGCCGTTGCCGATAGTCTAAGCGGACATGCTCAAGCTTCTAACATCTCTCCTCAAAATAGTAAGGAATCGTTTGTCAAAACTTTATCGAGCGGTCATGTTGGTGGAATTAGTGGAAGTATAATTGGGTCAGGGTCACTTGGTGGATCGTCCGGACATTTGAGTGGCCTAGGAGGAGGGGGAGTATTTGGTGGAACAAAAGGTAGTGGACACCTTGGCTTGGGCGGAAGATACGGCAAACCAGGACTGAGTGGACCTTATTAATACTTTATAAATGTTTATATTTTGTTTTGGTATATTGGTATTTAAAACTGTTTATTTTTTAAGGATAATATATGTATATATTGATCTTGAGTGCAGTTCTTGTATTATTTTGTTGTTTATATAAGATTAGTATTCCCTTATTGGAGAATATCTTTTATACGGCAAAGTAAATTTGTAGTATAAAATGGTGGTATGAAATTGGTGCCTAAATTAATGTTACTTTAATGTCGTGAACACTTACTGACATTTACTATGGTTTGGCGAAGCACATTGAAACACCACTTCTTTCATCCAATCTTATTCTTCTCCGCTGTCTCCCACTATAAGTCTTTCTCTTTTTTTTTTTTTAATTCCACACATTCCATCAACATGTTACTGGAGTTTCCTACCTTCTTCCGCCATTTTCTTTAGTCGTCCCTCTACTATATTTAATATGTTTATTTCACTCTTTTCGTCTTTCAGGTATTCCGATTTTTGTTCTTTAAGCCTTTAGATATTTTTTCTTTTCATAATGTTTTCCCTTTTTTCTTTTTCCTTGTAGCGCCATTTTCTGGTGAGGTCAGATTAAAAAAAATAAATCAAAGCGTACGGACCTCGGGCGCTAGATTTTATGAACTAGTTTATTCTAGGACTTCAGTCGCTTAACAAATGGAAGCGTTGTAGGAAGAAAATAAAATAAATTCTTATATTGTTTATTAAACATAATAGCCCACTTTAAACAGAAATCTCCAACTAATCAGAAACGAACGTAATTTTTTATATCGTCAAAACGGATTTAATCTCTGGACAGAGGAGCGGTGATGTTGAAGTACAAAATCAGATACGACAATACAGTGAACCGCGTATTAAGGGTACGAAACGGTGCACCCCTACGTTGCGGTGAAATAGCTGACATGTTGAGGTACGGAATGAAAATTTCATCAACGCTTTGAGCTGTAATACTCAACAACTCTTGTCCCATCAAATCCACGCTGTCTAGGTCAATTGTATAAAAAAATACTAATCGTAACACTATCGCCGAAACTCCAACGCACCACAAAGATCTTCAGACGTTTTGGAATTTTACTGCTACGCAATAATGACGTGAGGCATGGCTAGCACAACCGCTGGCAGAACATCACAAAAGTTATGTTACACAAGGCTTGACGTCATTTATGGTCTTTTGAAAGCAAAAGTGTTGAGATATCTGGTGTCGTCTCGTGCTATTGTAAAGCAATTTTTTCGACAGATGTGTAAGCAATTACATTAGTCGATCCTTTGATTATTATAGCCAACTAAGTGAGATTGTATAATAGCAAACAAACACTGAGAATCATTCGATAGCTATTTCGCTTTTTAGAGTAAGAGAACTAGAGTGTAGGTGCGGTCAAACTTCAATAAATAAATCAAAGAGGCGCATCTCGGGCCTTAGATTTTATAAACGTGTTTATTCTTGGGCTTCAGTCGTTTAACGTATGGAAGCGTTGCGGAAAGAAGATAAAATGAATCGTTATGTTCTATATTCAACATAATAGCAAACTTTAAACAGAAATCTCAAATTAAATCAAAAACGGAGGAATTTTATATTGTCAAAGTATGGATACAAAACGGGACACCCCTAACACGACACACGTTGCGGAGAAGTAGCGAACATGTTGACGTACTGACTTAAGATAAAGTATATAATGATATTACACTCTTGTCTCGTCAAATCGACGTGTCTAGATCAAACACATAAAAGGATACAGGACACTTCACCAACTGACACTATGTCTAATTGGTACAACGCCCTATTTTTGAAGTTGCCAGGCCACCATCTTGGACACAACGCTAAATTACAGTTGTTGGACCCAACGCGATGGGTCTAAGTTGGACGTTGTGTCTAATAATTAAAGTCGGCGGTGTGTCCATGTTGGGCGTTGTGTTCATATACCAAATTGGGCGATGTGTCCAAATTGGGCGTTGTGTCCAATAATCAAAATGGGAGGTACGTCTAAGTTGGATGTTGTGTCCATATAGCAAATTGGATTATGTGTCCAAGTTGCGCGTTGGGTCCTATAATCAAGGTGGGAGATCTGTCCAATAATCAAAATGGGCGATGTGTTCAAGTTGGGCGCGAATTGGGAGATGTGTCAAAGTTGGGCGTTGTATCCTAAAATCAAAGTGGGCTATGTGTCCAAGTTGGGTGTTATGTCTAATAATCAAAGTGAGTGATATGTTCAAGTTGGGCATTGATCCAAATTTGAAGAGGGCGATGTGTTAAAATTGGGCGTTGTGTCTAAATAACGAAGTGGGTGATACCTCCAAGTTGGGCGTTGAGTTCAACAACTGCAGTTGGACGTCATGGTGACCTCTATATTACGTCTATTGGGAATTTTGTCCAGTGAGCGAAGTGTCCAGACCCCATACAAAAAAACTCCAATCCTAATGCCATTTCCGAAACTTCAACGCCCCACTAAAATCTTCAGAAGCATTTGTCCCGGAATTTTACTACAATGCAAACAGTAAAACTGGCAAACACAACTGTTTGTTTGGCAACATCACAAATTCTTTCGACGTCTGAGTTTTTGACATTATTCACACGATGCCGAATACAGGATTTCAATTACCCAGAAAAATTCTGAAGTAGCAGTATTATCATTAAATCCTCACTCGCAATCAACGTTTATTACAAACCGGGAAGCGTGCTTTTATCTTTCAAAAACTGAGGAACTATCGATCAGGTGTTCTTTGACTCGAAGAACCCTATCGATGTTTCAACAGCGAAACCACAATACTTCCATTTGCTTTTTAAACTTTACTTTGATTATATTATTCATATCATGGAATTTCTGATTGATTTTACAAAATTTTATTAATGTTTTTATTTATATTATCGAATTTTCTATTGATTGTATGCACTTACACAATAACTACTAATGAGGGACTGTGGTTTCTATCTTTAAATAATTTGATCATCTCCCTGACGTTGTTGTCGTTCAAAAATGCTATGCTAGATTAATACTCGGTTACAAAACTTTAACGGGCCGTTAAACTGATAATTATTTATTAAAACAAGCCGTTAAATTTTAACGACAGTTTACGAAACGTGACGAATATTAAATGAGGTTTTGTGCAACCGGGTTTCGTTGAGTTATTTGAGTTTTTCTTATTGACTATCTGCCAACTAATTTATTTTCTCCCCTAATTTTGAATCCTCTAAATTCTTCTTAATATAAAAACAATATTTTAAAAGAATTTAATTTCCTATAGGTATTGAAAACTTTTTTTTTTAAATTTAATAATTCTTTAATCCTGGTTTTTCATGAAATAAAATCATAATAGGCATTAAATCAACACAAATGATGAACTTTTTGTATAAATGTGAGCATTTTACGATTTCTTAATTCAGCAATAAATTACGCGCATCAGTTTGCACGTCCATTGTTTGTTTATGTAATTAACAACAAATGCATATGATAATGACAACAAAAAACCTATGAATATAAATGTAGTACACGTAATATTTGCACAAGACAGTTATCGCAGAATCGATGCATAATGATATTTATTATTACGTTTTGCTACTAATTTGCATTAGGTCAATTAAATTTACTCCAACAACGGTATTTCCACGCAGATATAACGGTGATATAAGAAGTAAAAGTACATTAAACATTACCATAGACACAGATACATCTAAACAACACATTATAATATTTATATATTTTTTAAATCAAATCCGTACTATGCGGAAGATTCTTAAAATTTGTCACAGTTTGATGGGGTCCAATATATTTAAAACACGCCGTGCTTAATTTACATATGATTCTTTTCGATTGACTAAAATGCATTGGAAATGACGTACATAGCGGTAAACTTATAACTATTATTTATTTATTATTTCTGGTAACCTGGTGTGTTTTTAGACTTGTTTCTTGGTTGGTATTGGATTGACTTTCCGTATTGGTTCATCACAATTAATTCATCCATCGCGGCAATACATACCGGGGAATTCGTATCAGAACCACTTAAACGTGCTAAATCCGATCGGAAGCTTCGAACAACCGACCAACCCTTACTCTGTACACCAAAGAAAAGCTTATTCTGTTCTGACAGACAATCCCGAAACGGATGTAGTTAAAAGTGTATATTTCTATGAATCATCCCCTCAACTTCAAGAAGAATCGCGCATTCGTATTCGTTTACCACCCCCGGAAAAAAAGACGCGAGTGATATTCATCAAAGCACCCGAGACCAAAATTGTTCACGAAATAATTCC
Organism: Abscondita cerata; assembly: GCA_030710515.1. Classification (NCBI taxonomy): domain Eukaryota; kingdom Metazoa; phylum Arthropoda; class Insecta; order Coleoptera; family Lampyridae; genus Abscondita; species Abscondita cerata. The sequence goes on from JALBCR010001190.1 coordinate 55,666, forward strand.
ACCACGTCCAACCGAGGAAAGGACGGTTATATACGTATTATCGAAGAAACTGGAACCTTTAGGTTCGATTACGATTCCCTCAAACTTAGTTACAACAGTTAGGAAGAAGCCGGAGGTGTATTATATCAAATACAAAGATTTAAAGCATGCCCAGCAGCTTCTGGCCGAAACTCTTAAAGGTCGCGAAAGTGGGACGATCATACCCACACAAAACAACGCGAAATCTTTTTTGAACACTTTGATCAATCGAGACAATCAATTAATTTATGGTAAAGTTGGTTCGGTTCCGGGAGGTTTTAACGAACAAGCGATTTATAGTGGTGGTGTTGTTAGCGGTGGTGGTTATGGACATCCCGGTATTAGTGGACCATATTAACGTTGAATGAGTTGTTAACAAATTTGTAAATAAATTTTATAATTAAACAACAACTTTTAATCATGTTTTAGAATTTTTTTAGTGTTTCATGTTTTTCAAAGATGTTTAATATTTATCAAGTGTGTTTAATGAACAATTTTTTTAAATATTTATGGAATTATGCAATTTAATTAATGCAGTTAAATGTGATCACGCGTTTGTTTAGTCGAAGAAATGTTAACAATTATCAATTACATGGATCCGAATTTAACTTAATTTATCAATCGAGTGTAATTTATTTTTAAAAGTAAAGGAAAATTTAATAAAAAAAAACGAACGTTTTTCAGGATGTTCTGGCTATTTTTTGTTTGTTTGGGGTTTAGGGTCATAACTAGAACTTGAACATTTTTTTTGTAAAAAATTTTGAGGCATCTATAGAATTTACGCTATTGGTGGAAAACTAAGAGAAGAAACTGAAAAAAATCTTGAAGTACTTAGTCAAAATCTTAAATTACTCGTTGAACTTGATGATACAAAAAAGATTCAAATTGATGACAACTTAAAAATTTTCAGTTGATTTTTTAAAATGGTGGAAAATTAAGTGAAAGAACAGTGCATTTTATCAAAAGGATTTATTGAAAAATAATGTTTTATTACATTTTTTACAATAAACCTTAGAGAAATCTATATTTAAAAAATCTAGAACAAACTACTAAAACAATCCTTTATCATATAAGGTTCTAAATCTTCAAAAAAAGAAAGTTCTCTATGAGGAAATGTGTGTAGGAAATCTTGAAAAAACTTAAATAGTAAAAAACAAAATACACTAAAAAATTGGCGAAAAAAATATCTTCTTAACAACGCGGCAAAAGCAAAATAAGGTGGAAGAAGTTAGATATGATGAAGCTGGTATGGATTTCTAGAAACTAAATTACAAACAACTTTTATTAACCTTATTTTTGGGAAGGAAATCGTTTCTCTAAAGTTCGGAGTCAAAATCAGCAAAAACATTCATAAAAGCATTTTTGTCACTCTCTTTTCCAATAGTGCTAACCTCAGACTAAATATAAGTATATAGACGAGTAACGCTGTTACCCTTTATATGGAAACATGAAGTCGGAATGGTAGAAAGAGAGCACTGAAGGACGACACGAAAATATCACGTGACGGGTGGTAATTTGTAAGTGAAAGTGCTAGATATACAATATGTGTCATCTATTTTATAGGTTAACAGTGACCAGCGCAAGTATAAATTTAACTTTTGCATAATATGCTGAATTGAAGTAGTTTTTGTTATTTTTCCACTCGTCACGTGACAGTTGTAGCTCTATCCTTACACCTCTCCTTCTATTATGGCGACTTCAAAACAAAAGTGCGCGTTACTTGTCTATGGGTACTTATATTTAGTCTGAGGTGCTCACATCGTTTTTTCGGATTTTTTGCATTTCTACGGTTTTGGTTTTTTTTGAAAAAAAGCTTTTAAGGGGGTCATCCCGTGTGACGGCCGTTTTTTAAAAGGTTTTTTCGGAATTTTAGAGTGAAATGAAAAAACACAGAGCTTTCAAATTTTTACTATACATATATTTATTAAGCCCGTAACTGTAACTTTGAATTTGTTTTAAGCAATAATATATTATTGATCGCGAGATTTGTCGCTCAAATGGCACCCATGGAGAAAAAAGGTAGACTGGCTAACCTAAAATCAAAAAAAAAAAACAAATTGGATGTTAATCTGTAGGTGGATGGCTATCGCCGGAACTAGGATGTTTTACAAATATTGAAAATTAAATCTTTTAAATGCTTTTAAACTTTAAGACACAAAATTTCACTATTTTTTGCGAATATTTTTTTATGAATAAAAACCGGTTTATTATTTTTCAAAAATCCTAGTTCGGGCAATAGCCACAAGTATGATGAATCTGCCACTACAACTTTACAGCAATAGATGGAACTTTTTTTGAGAAATCGTGGGCGCCAGTTTACAAAATGCAGTTCCGAGAAAAACACGTTTGGAAATTCGGGCGATCCGGGCTTCGTCGCGGCGCTGTACATAAGCATTTGCTGCTTAGCCAATCGGACAACCCGTGGTATATATTACCTTGATTACTCTTTGGAAGCCTTCATTGAATATAATATCGGCCAAAAAATTTTGCAATTTTCACTATTTGAACGCCCGAATGCAGATGTTTTGGAGCGAACGTCCAAATTTAATGACTCATTATTATTTTGTGTCTCAGTTCCTAAACATCGTGTCAAAAGATCGTTGTTTGATAAATTCTCATAAATAGGCTTTACCACTGCCTGTACCTGCTGTGATAATGGGGTATTTTCATGGCGGAATTGGTTAAGCGTGCCTTTAGCTTCAGCTTGACGCCACTTACACTAGCTGCCTTCACCTGCTGGACAGTTCTGGTGCTGTGGATTTTCATCTGTGGAGCATTTGTGGTAGAAGGTCGGCCAAACTTCTTTCTTCATTTCTTCTAATGAATAGGGATGTCGACGAATGGCTAAGCCAAAGAATTTTGTCATCTCACCAATTATTTTCTCCGTTAGTTTGCCCTGGCCTTTACCACCAATGCCTTTGTCATTTTTTTTTAGCATTTCGGAGTCGTGTTCTCATCCGTTTCTCGACGTGCCCTACGCATTTTTTTTAACAGACTTTTTTCCATATGGTTCAGCTTTTAGAATGCCGTTGAAAGTTTTGCTATCGCCATCGCCGCTGTAAGTCAAATATTTCAAGCCGTGTTTTGCGACAATGGCATCAATTTCCATTTTACCGGCACTTCCTGAATGATTTATGGTACATTCATCTTTATGGTCTGCATACCATGCCTCGTATTTCACCGGTTTAGTGTTTTTTAATGTGTTCCACAGATTACAAGCACCACAACAACTACTCATAACCATCGCATCTAGCAATTTCCCGAAATATTTTCCAATTAATGTTGATACTCTAAATAGAGACGAAAAGCCGCGTTTTTTCCAAGTTCTATCTCCAGAAACTGTTAATTCATCTCGTGGCTTCCCAGCTTTTTCGTTGTACGGCAGCAAACTATACAACAGACTCATACACTGCAGATGCGACTGTGTGAATGTTTTCCAGAAGTGTGGTATATGTCGAGTTTCCTATACCTTGACAAATATCCATTAAACTGCAGAAAAGATTTGCTCCTTCGTGGCCAACACCTAACAACTGCATCGCACAAATGAAGCGGCGTTTAATTTCATATGCATTTTGAAGCATAGGGCACGAGTTTACTGTTTGTATTTTACGGCATTTACAAGACAAAAGAATCTTTAATCCCAAACCTCGTAAAGACGACTGTGTAAAGGTCACTTCACTTTTACACTATTTGCATATCACATTTGCTGAAATAACCGAAAACACAGATGCAAATTCTAAAACCCAATATGCAAACCAACAGAAAAACACCAAACCTGCACCAAAATCTTTACTCGGACACATGTTTCAACAGCTAAGCTGTCATCATCAGCGATAGACGCTGCAGTTTGTGTTCCTTTCCTTTGGTACAATATGCAAAGTTCGAAGCGAGAGGCACTTCCAAGTTTATGCTTTGCAGCAGTTTCTTTGCCGATGACGACGTATAATCGCGATCATTTTCCAATGAGTGCCGATTTCCATGGAGTTTTCTCTTCTTTTTTCGTTCAATACGACCGCGAACAAATTTTTCTCCCTTTTTATCACTCATTGCAAAATTAAACCCTCGTACAGTAGAATATTTGGTTAAGAACGAATCAATAGCTGTTACACTGCTGACTGCAAAGACAAAACATTCAATGCTGTAAAGACTTACCTTTTCACTTCTGTAACTTTCCAACTACATTCAATTTCGGAAAATTACTTTACCAGCACATCATATGAATGCTCTAGATTGAATTTATGCAAAAAAAATCGCTTTTTTGAAACTGTCACACGGGATGAACCCCTTAAAACACATCTTTCAAATTACATTTCCGAAGCAGAAAAAAATTGCTACTACTTTTTAACCCACTTTTCAAAAAATTAACAGAGAATGTTGGGAACTTTAATTGGTTATTAAAATCCTGACCAAGAGTGAATAGAACTTTTTTATCTTCCAAAATTGTGTACCATTTTTTCTGGCGAATTTGCTCTGACAAATAAATTGTTTATTAATTTCACTATAAACTTTGTTTTTTTATTTTGTTTCTCAATTTTTTTAGTAGGTGTTATTTTATGTTTTGATAAACGTGCATCTAGCAACGTTCTACTATTTTTTAGATTATAATTGATTACTCTCTCTTCTATGTGAACATCACTGTAGTGTAAAATGAGTGTAAACAGATTATGGTACATCCGCATACACATATTAAGGACTGAGGGCGAAAAAACATTAACATTGAAAAACTTGCATAACTTTTATACCATATAATTTTTTTACAAAATTTTGATATAGTAGGCTTTAAAATAGTCAGAATATGTCGTCAAATTTTTATTTTTATTTGACTCAAATTGTGTTCACAATGGCAAAAGTAGTGGAAGTACTTGGATTAATCATTAAAAAATTTGTTGAGAATCCTCAATGGTCAGTCGTTCGCATTGCAAAGGAGGCAAAAGTTTGCAGGCAAGTGGCAGCAAAAGTCATCAAGCGGTACAAGGAAGACTTTAACATAACACGGAAACCAAGAAGTGGACGACTAGAGGGTTTTCATTCACCAAAAAAGGTGCAAAAGGCAATATCTGCGATGGTTAAGAATCCGCTGATATCGAATCGGAAATTAGCTGCAAAAGTCGACTTGTCGGAAAAGACAATTCGAAAATACAAAAAAGAGTGGATTTAAGTCCTACAAAGTTCAAACAACTCCAGATCGTAATACGGAGAAAAACATTGAAGCCAAGAAACGAGCCAGAAAGTTGAGAGCAGATAAGTGTCGAGCACCACCATAAAAGCCATGATGGAGACCATTCCCGACAAGCTCAAAATTTTTATGACGATAAGTCTGATTGATTTTTTGTTTTTCTTAATTTTATATAATAAATAACCTATCCAAAACTAAATTTTTTTGAAAATGTATTTAGCGGTTTAAAAAGTTATGCAAGTTTTTCAATGTTAATGTTTTTTCGCCCTCAGTCCTTATAGAACTATGTTTTGTCATTTTGGGATCATCATCACATTTTGAAAATTTTCACGATGTTGTCACAACACGTGTAACTGTTTTGAGATATAATGTAAAAAAAATAAATAGCAAATATAAATTCAAAATTTTGCCTTTTTTATTTAATGCCATTTTTGCGCCCTTCTGGTTATATTTAATACTTTTTCCATTTTTATTACACCATACGTCAAAGTGCTCTTTTAATCTAAATACGTATATGTAATGACGTGCAACAACAAAAAATGTACAAAATTGTTATCTAATAATTAATCTTTTCAATGTTTTGACAAGGTCACCTGAATTACGTAAAAACATATAATACATTTTGTATTGTAATCAGGTGTGTGTGGGATGGCGACATTATGCATGTACTAATGAATTAAAAACATTTTTTACTTCCACTTGGTGTCGGATGTGCTTTTAACACCCACTTTTTTACTTTTTCATCTTGGTGTGGAAGTTTTTGTTATTTAATAATATTCAACTTTGTAATAGCCGAGATAAAACGAAGTACGTGACTATTTGAAATATATATTAATATTTCCAGAACTAGTTAGTTTGTCAAAATTAGAATCGCATTTTTAAATTAATCATTATTTTACGTATTTTAGTGAATATTACAAATGGTAACAATGCCGCAAACTTACTAATTAGTTATTTCGTTAACAGCAACAAAAAATTCACGACAATCCACCCGCCTAGAATGCAAATAAAAAGTGAATATAGTCTATACTTAATATTAAAATGCGTAACCCTCAATATTTTGTAATGGATAAACTTTTTCCTAAATTTTTAAATTTTCATGTTCGGCATTAATGTAGTTCAAATACTAGGAAGAAAATCTTGTTGCAATGCTTGTATATTGTAACATAATGATTAGTCCTGCTTCCAAATTAAGTTTTAACGTTAAGTATTTGTATTATATACTACATAATTAGGTATATGTAACATCGTGTACATATAATTACTCTATATACAGGGTTTTCAAACTTAAGTCGGCACTATTGCTAAACTTGTCGGCAAACTAGTAGCATTTGTTTCTCTCATCACTATGGTGAAAACAGAATAAAATCGAACATCAGTTTGCAAGTAATGTCAAATTGTTCCATTTTTCAAATGGGACACTCTGTATACAATATTCTCAATCGATAAGAAATTTAATACTGAACAAAAAGTGTCCCATTATTTTTTATCCGTAAGTCAAAAATGGCAAAGCTATTGATGATTTTTCAAATAAGTTTAAAGTGGCTGTGATTTTATAAACTACACGCGTTTGTTGTATAAATGTCATCAGGATTAAAATGTCAAATTGAAGTTTCACTGGTAAACAGTTTACAGCCATTAAAAGCGTTTCCAGGCGGGCTGAAAAATGCTTGGACCAAGAGGGTGACGTTTTTGAGCATCTAATTTGAATTTTTCTTTTAATGTTCACAGAATAAATTAAAATAAACCACATCCTTTCGCTTCATGGATATTCCTCTTTCTTCATTTCATTTACCACTTCTGCTGGATATAGCCGTGAATTTTGTATGTTGATCTATCCCCATCACGAAATAATTTTGTTTAAGTGTCTGCCGTGACCAAGATTTGAACCACCTCGACCAACGGTTTTCCGACTAGTAAATTTGGCTACGTTCTTGGCATTACTACTCGACCACCCGCGGGTCTGATATTCCTCCTGCTTTCTACTTTATGGTAAGGCAAAGTTATAACTAACACAGCGACCTTAACCAATTTGAAAAATCATCAATAGCTCTGTCAATTTTGACTTTAGCTCAGTCATTTTTGACTTTAGGCTAAAAATAATGGGACACTTTTTGTTCAGTATTTAATTTCCTATCGATTGAGAATACTGTATACAGAGTGTCCCATTTAAAAAAAAGGAAAAATTTGACATAACTCGCGAACCCGATGTTCGATTTTTATTCTGTTTTTACCATAGTGATGAGAGAAAATGCTACTAGTTTGCCTATTTAACCGACCCTGTAGCTCTAATAATAACGAAGTTAGCAATAGTGCCGACTTAAGTTTGAAAACCCTGTATATCGTATTTCACCTTAGTGGGGAGAAATGCATTATGTGAAAGAAAGCGTGTCGATCATCACTCGTTACGCACAAATTAAGTGATAGAAATAACGTAATGGTGCTATATGTAAATTAACACGCACAAATAAAAAGGAACCTGACTTGAGCGATCTACAAGCAAAAAAATACTTTGCAAAACAATGTAAATGGGAGCGAAAGTAAGCGATTTGTTGTAGCGTTTATACTTTATCTGTAGAAAAGTAACCGAGGAAGAATAAATAGGTAGCATATCGTAGAGCCGCAGTCAACTCGATCTACGAAGCATCCTATACGATAATGTAAATTTGTTATAAATGACTTTTTATTATCAAGAAAAAGTGCCAACAAACAACCCACATTTCCCTGAAGCCACGTACTCACCATGGGCAAACATTTCATCGTGTTAGTCAATGTTTACTATTGTTCAGAGTAAATGCTTGGTTTCTATCCACGCCGAAAAACAGTCTGGACGAAGCTATGGTGCCCTATTTTGGGCTGCAAACAGTTTATCAGAGGTAAGCCTATCAGATGGGTCTACAAATTCTGGACAGGGACTATCAGACTAGGGTACGTAATCTGAATTGAACCGTACCAAGGGAAAAATAAGAATGCACCACCTAAGTATAAGTAGGTAGTTTGTAAGTGGAATTACAACACTGTAACATATTTTGCAACCAATGCAGCTCCCGTCCACCCTCTGAATGATGTGAAGAGATTTTCGTAGAAATATAAAAAATATATTCGTACCAAGACCTAACATGGCGAAACTGTATAATACTAATATGGGTGGGTTCGACAGATGCGACAAAAATATAAGCATGTATCGTGCTTATAGGGGGAAAGAAATGGTATTTTTGTATCATTTCTCACTGCATTGAACTGGCGATTCAAAACGCTTGGTAACTCCACAGAAACTGCAATGGTAGACTCAATTAACTAGCTTTTCGGCGGTCTGTAGCTGCTTCGATCTTGGAGTCGCGGAATAAGACAACAGTAAGGGCCCGTCTAAAAGTTCATTCAGTTTTTATGAACATTCGAGATACGATCATCTATATCATCTCATTATTTACAAAGAGAATCAAACGAAGTGTGGAGTGTGTCAGAAAAAAGCTAACTTTATGTGTTAGAAATGTGATGTTACCCTACATCCTAAAGTATGCTTTGTGAATTATCATACGCCGATCTAAACTTACATCTTTATAACTTTTCAAATAAATAAAAATCCATGTTATTTTTTATAACGGGTGCGCCATCTAGACAGGACCTATTGAAATGTTTAATAACTCCGCCATTGTGCAGCCGATTTTGACAAGTCAGCCAGATTCTGAAACGGCAGCCTATGCCATTTTAGACATGGATTGACTCATAGCAAAAATCAGGCTGAAATTGTAGCGCTGTACATCGAAAGTAATCGTTCAATTGTGAAAACTGCCAATATCAAAGCGGAAATTGCTGCTATTACGCCCGAAATGTTGTCAAATACAATGCGAAATGCCCAAAAAAGGGCCGCTTTTTGTGTTTCTAATGAAGGCGGTCATTTGATCGATATTGTATACTGAGTGAATTGTTAATAAATGGCATTCTATACCCTAAATAAATCTTGTTTATTTTCCAAAATCGGCTGAAACATGGCGGAGTTATTAAACATTTCAATAGGTCTTGTCTAGATGACGCACCCGTTATACCTAGTATTTTTCGAAAATATAAAAACATTATATTGTATTTTTCATTACAATTAATTATTTTAGACTAAAATCAATCCAATCAACATATATTTTCAATATTAGAAAAGAACAATAGTTTTAGGTCTATCTGGGTTAAAGCAACTTTGTCGACAGATGTGTAAGCAGTTACATAAGTCTATTCTTCTATTATTATACCTACTGTGTGTTGGCAAAAAATAACATTCTCGAATCGCCTGTTGTAAGTTCGGTAGAGATTGTACACGTTTTTGCGAACAACAGCGATTCGAGGTTATTTTTGGCAACACATAGTTGGCTATAATAATCGAAGAATTGACTTATGTTACTGCTTACACATCTGTTGATGAAGTTGCTTTTTATGACGTGTTACGATAGCACGATACGACACTAGATCTTGCAACACTTATTGATCCTATTTTATAACAAAAATATAAACTTTTTAAATGTAGAAAATTTTGCAGCGAAGAAAATATATTCAAAACTTGATGGTAGGATCTATGAAAAATTATTTAATTTTTATTGATGTTTTGTAAGTACGTGTACGGATTTTGATATTTTTTTTATCTATAATTTTACAAAAATACACATTTTTCTTAAAATAAAAGTTGTTTGTAATTTTATTATACACAAATTTTGCTTAAACTATTTTTTGGTACGATTAGTAATTAGTGACATATAACAATCAGGTGACAGTAATTGCATCTCCAAGAATATTAATAAATTAAACAAAAAAGTTATTTGAAATTTTATTATCTAAAACATTCATGTGAACTATTTTTTTCCAAGACGTAATTTTTTCTTTTCTTTTCTGCGAGTAAAATTTTGAGATTGAATTTCAGTCTTAAAACGCTTAACGCCATTTTAAGAGTTATGCGTTTTTAAAACAGTTAGTTATATTTATCGTATCCGTCTTTTTTTAACTTTTTTCATCAAAGTTGCGACGCACTTTCTATACGCTCTTATAGGTTTATTTTATTTTTCGAGCAACATTAAAAAAAGTTAACTAAACAACTTCCAAAAATTACAAAACTATAGTAGCGGTAAAGTAAACTGTAGCCAGAGTTCTTTGTTATAACATTTTCGATGTAACTTCTTTATAGTGAATTTTTAATAGTCGTTTTTTGTGTTATAAAATTTGTATCTTTAATTAATTTTTAATTAAACAAGGATTGAATTTATTTCTGTCAATTATGGAACACATTCATTTAGTAACTGTTTTTGTTCTCACACTGACGCATTACGTCTTTGTTATGACAATTCCTTATGTAAGCAATAATTTCTTTTACGTCACTTGCACACAAACGTGTTTTAAAATTTACATCTGTTTAAGATTAACATAAACATCATTTAATTAAGTAGGTACTTTTGCTTTTCTATGTTTATTTATAAATTTTATGGATCGATTTTCACTGCTATTTTTTACAATCTGGTTTTTACGAACATACGTGTTTTGTTTTAACTTCGCGCATGTTTGAATTAATAGTTATAATTAACAACAACCTGCGAATAGAACTAATCGTTTTATTAATTGTTTAACAATTGACTAAAGACTGTCTCTAATAAATTGCATAATATGGAACGAATGATTGTTGTTTTAAATTGACAATTACCTTCATAACATTTTGAATTATCAATGCAATCACTAGTTACGCAATATGAATCGTCAATTCGTTTTATGTGGTCGTTTAGTTTAATAAACATTCATCCAGAAATGGAAAGAGAGCATTTTGTTTGTATCACATCGATTCATTATATTTTACAAAAAAATCATTCCAAGCAGGAGATTTGAACCTGGCAACTCTCAATTACGATACACGCTCGATTACCTCGACACCAAAAGGTACCTTAAATATGGAATAATATCGAGAGTATAATACTGCACTATAACAAAGTGTAAATTAATAAAATGAGGTTGTACCCGTTATTTATAAATTGACAAAAGGTAATACGTTTATTTAAAAATATAAAATAATGCTCAAGCTGAATTTGCTATAAAAAGAACGATTTAATTTATTTAAAGATTTATATGTAGTATGTATCTATGTTGCTACTTGATTTATTTTAATACCAAAGAGGTGAAATTTATGAACACGGACATTTTATTTGGAACTTATCTTTAAAAACAATTTGCATTCAAATTGCAGTATGAGGTTTAACCGTTCACACAACATTGTATTTTTTATTGTATTAAATTATGCATTTTATATTCTCTATAAATTTTCTCTTATAATATACACATAGATGCAATTAAAAGTTACATCATTACAAAGTTAATCATTTATATACATCAAAATATTGTTACGTTATATAAATGTTGGAAACTATAATAATTAATTTCATAGTACAAATATTATTCTTTAATTATCTACGAATCGTAATAGTAACCGATGTTACAATAAATAGGTTCATATATAAACAAATAATATCGGAAGTTATTTTTCTAAAATTGATATCTCACGATTAAATTATATTTGTTGAAGATTAATCCTATGCTTTTATAAAACATTTGATCATTTAACGAGTGTTTTTTAAAATTCGGCATTGACTTTTTGCGATTATGACCAAGATAAGAATGAACAACATACGAATTTTTAAAACCGTAAAAGATACAAGCTGGATCAAAATAGAAAAAAGTTGGGCAATTCAGAGTATATTTGCATGGAGTGTAAAAAACTTTAATAATGTTTTTCGTTTTCGAGATTTTATAAAAAAAATCAATTATTTGTATTTTCGTTTTTCATATTTTTTGCGCTTATTTAAAAAAATATTAAAAATCCAAAAGCGCTTTTAGACCTTTAGAAAATGGCGCTTTCAAATTTTTAATTAATTTTCATTTCGGAGAAACCATCTTGAACTTTATTTTTTTATATCTGCAAATTCAATTAAAACTTGTGGTAATTATACAGGGCTTCTATAAAGTATCGTCCCATCAGGTGAGCGTTGGAAAATTTTTAAAATACAATTTTGACTTTTGAATTGATAGTGAATTAATTTATGCTGATGTCATCATATCTCAGTTATTGCATCGTTTCGTAGTAATTATTATTTATGGTTGTGATTGTGTGTCGTTCATTGTTAATTTTGTCAATTTAATTGCCAATTTGATCATTTATAGAAACCCTGTATATAAAAACAAAGCATTGCAGATTGGTTTAGGCATTTGCGTCCTGTTTGTGAACTAGTGTTGTATTGGATGTAGGCTGTATCTGAACATACGACTACTCGTGTTAGCAAAGTGTTAGGAACTGGTGAAAATTTGGGAATCTTTTAGATGATTGATAATTTTTAGTTTCCAATAGCTGGATTGAGCATGCTTTAAGATTCAGAAGCAGATTTCAGAGATGAATTTGTTGTATTCTAAAGTTTATGATCAAGTATTTTGTTGAGTAATGATAAGCGAGAGACACAATCTTTAAAAGTTTTTTTTATTTTAATAAAAATAGAACTATACAGGATGTCTCACCGGAAACTGTTATTAGCCGTCTACGAAAGAGTATACATGGAAAAAATTGAAAATTTGGAGAATGACTTAAAACCAATATGGCTAAAATATTTTCATTCTTCTGGCACTTCAGGTTGTACCAGAAGTCGACATCAACTTCGTTATTTTAAATGGAACACCCTATATATTATTGGATTTTCGGATTCTACGTCAAATTTTAGGATCATTTTATATAACATTCCCTGTAGCTAGTAGTTACAGATTTCGTGATATTAATTTTTTTAGTAAAATTTTCACAGATGCAAAAGTTCGCGGAAATATCTATAATTTTTTTCTCCATATCGGGTTAATTGTAACACTAAGTGTTTCATATTTGCCGTTACATTTTGACTTCGTCAAAGAGCAATAACTTTTTTAAGTCAAATGGAACACCCTGTATTTTTTTAGTCTGTCGGGTGCAGGTTGAAATTATCTTTCAAATCATATAAGCATTGTTAGGATTACGGCTACTACTTTTGAAGATATTTGCAATTTTCTACTATTGGGGCGTATCAGATCTGTATTAGTATTATTTGAGAAACATAAAACTGTGTGAATTTGACATAACCCAATAAATTTTCAAATCATTGTTGAGGGTTGTGATTTAAATCGTAATGGTAACAATACTTATATGATTTGAAAGAGAATTTGAACCTACACACAACAGAATAAAAAAATACAGGGTGTTCCATTTGTCTTAAAAAAGTTATTGCTCTTTGAACAAGTCAAAATGTAACGACAAATGTGAAACACTTAGTATTACATTTTTTAATCTATGGACACATCTTTTTTTGCCATTCCATTCTTTTTATACAAACCAAAAATTAACCCTATATGGAGTTCCCGAAAGTGGTTACAGATGTTTCCGTAAACTTTTGCATCTGTGAAAATTTACTAAAAAAAAATTAATATCTCGAAATCTATAACTCCTAACTGTAGGGAATGTTATACAAAGTGACCCTAAAATTTGACGTAGGATCTAAAAATGCAATGATATATGGTGTTCCATTTAAAATAACGAAGTTGATGTCGACTTCCGAGACAACCGGAAGGGTCAGGAAACTGAAAATATTTTAGTTGAGTTGGCCCTATTGGTTTTAGTCATTCTCCAAATTTTCAAATTTTTTTCATGATGCTCTTCCGTATATGGTTAATGGCGGTTCCCGGTGAGACACCTTGTATGTTTACATATAATTGGGCTTTAGATAAAAATGGTAGTAAAACATGAACCTCCATAAAGTTAAAGCTTTTAAACTTACTCACAGTGCAAAAATCGATCTCATTTCAGACTGAACAATTCTGTACCCTTTTCTTGACATGATTCTGTATAAGTACATTTTTTTTTATGTTGTTGATGGTTTCTCCAAAGTTGCAAATGTATGTTGCTTTAGAATAGAATAAGCGTCTTTAATAGAAGACCGAACACGATTATGAGGAAGTCTTAAAATTGACGAAGGTGTCTGTATGTGAATGAAACTTCACGAAGTTGTGAAATCATTCAATGTACTTCTCAGGTTGTACGTTTATAATTGAAACAATTGTAAATTCTTCTAATGCTGTAATACCATTTGATACTTTAATTTTGTTTAAGCCGATGGACTTCAATTTTGTGTCACTTTTTCTGAATCTGCTCTTCTAAGCAGCTTGAATACGTGAAGTTTCTTGTTTTGTCACAGTTAACTTCTCTAACACCACTAAAACGAAATTTCTCATAAAAAAGTCTATCAAAATCTTCTGACCGCATGCACAAGTTGACAATTTTTTTTTAATTCTTGAATGGCCAGCAGCTGATCTATCACTAAAACGGTGAATGTCTATTCTTATTTTCAAATGCTCACAAAACTTCCTTATGAAGGCGTGCTCAGCTTTGGCATTAAAATTTTCCTTCAGCCAAAGGGATGTGCAATGTGCTTGACTATTTCCTCAGTGGAAACTTTGAACGCCATCTTGAACAACAAATTAATACCCAGGTTTTGGTAAAGTCTGTCAAGACTATCACTATATCGCGTTTTAAGTTATTGTTTCTGTCCGTAGTGTATTTCCGTCAGTATAAATCTACTGATTGTATTCTATTATCCATAAAAATATCCAGTTTCTAGTTCAACAGGGATTATTCACAACGATGAAGCACACTGTTACGTTTAGGAGTACAGTGACTAGTGTTGCATCCAAGATCACGTTTACATTTTGGTGACTTAAACGAACTCAAGCTGACTGACTGCCACCAGTAATGGACCATCTTTGTGTGAGCTTCCAAAATTTTGTAAATCCTGATAAACATATCGCTTACTATAGGCAGTGAATATTTATTTCAAGTCACAGGGAACTAAGCCTTTCTGCTTATGAGATATAATGATCTTTGCAAGGGAATGGCGGAGAAGATTCATCATATTCAACAAATGTGTGCTATTATTATTGAACCGTTTTATGGGCATCGTCAAGATGTCGGCTTTCATTTTAGTTTTTCTTCCTTGTTTTAATATTCTTTACTGTCTGTTCTAGTCCAATTGCCGGGAAGAAAATTTGAACCTTGTTAGAATTTGATTTTGTTTCTATAACATTCTATTTTATCGCACAACCTATTTAATTTCTATTTTTTAAGCTTCTGGAACTTTTTTTGTTTCTTTATAGCAGTTTACATTCTACTCAATCTCTCATGTCCTTCTCAAACCTCATTGCCGTCTTCCCAATGATCACATTAGCTTGGCTTTTTTTCAATCAGACCCCAATTTGTAAGGCTCCCCACCACGTTCTTAAATTTATCTCTTTCCTTTCATTTTTTCTTATATTCTTCTTTATTAAGCAACCTGCATATCTCTTCTTCATTTTTACGTTTTTTATTTTTTCCTCTAAGTCTGCTTTATATTCCCTATCACATATATTTCTATAGTTCTTTTTTTATTTTCTCTTCCTTTTTCTTATCTGTTGTTTTCCAATCTAAGTTTCCAATTCCACCGTCTCTCCTCTCTTTCTCTTTGTCAAAATCGTTGCTTGTACTTTTTCCATTATTTCTATTTGTTTTTGATATTATTTAATACTTTTGTTTGTTTATATACTTCTTTCCACTCATACCTTTCTATCCTTTTCTCTTTTATAAATGCTTCTTTTAATGATAGAACTCTCCAGCACAACTGGCGTTGGAGAGTTTCACTTTTAATTGTTTCCTTTTAACCTTATTTCTAACTGTTGATGGTCCGATGCTTTTCTGTCCCCTACTTTAAAACTATTTATACCTTCTCGTTTAACCGACTGTTCTCTATCCCCCTCATACGTGAATTCCCCCGTATGTCCGTCCCCTAAATTTCCATTCAATATTGTTCAACCTTGTTCATCATATAGTTCCAACAATTTCTTGGTTATTTATTACGCTTCTTTTTCTTCTTTCTTCTCCACTTTATCTCTTTCCACCATTACTCTTCCTCTCTTCTTTCTTTACTAATTCTTCTATATGTTTCTTGATCTACGATATATCTTACCCATATACTGTCATTCACGATTATTCCTTGTTTTTTTTTTCTTTCTCACTTCCAATGTCTATCCATTAACTTTGTTTCCTGTTAATATAACGCTTTTTGCTCTTACCCTTTTTCTCTTTTTGTCGTTGCAAACAGTACTTTTCATTTATATTGTCCTGGTAAATTTTCTTTCAATTTCTCCCAGTATTTCTTTTTCCAACCATTGTTTCCATTAGACCCACCACCACCACGTCTTTTGTATTTCCTCCCCTTCTCTTTATTATTTTTTTGTATTATTTACCAACCTGTTTTCATCTTGGTGCCATATCATTTCTTGTCCCTACATATCCTACTTTATTTTTTTCGATACTGTCTCAATTTCTTAGCCTCTTTGTATTGCTCTTTCTGTTTGTGACATATCCTCATTAAAATAAAGTTGCGATCTTCTGAGTTTTCTATTTTTTCTTTTCCTTTATCGTCTCTAGTTTAATTAATACTATTTCTTAATGTATTTCTTTTGCTCTACCACTTCTTTTCAGGAATTTTCCTTCTAGTCCTTTAATTTTGTTCCCTATTTTTCGTTTATTATTTTTTTTAATTATTCTTTCACCTCCCCATAACTCTATATTATTGTCTTTCAATTTCTTTCTTATTTTATTCTGTCCTCTCTCATATTTAATTTCTGTTATCGTCTCAATGCATACCTAAATCACCTCCCTTTCTTCTCTATCTCTTTTTGAATATCTTCTCCATTAATGCCTGTCATTTTTGCATGCTTTCCAAATACGATCCTTCTGATTATTTTAACACTAATCCGCACACAACCTATATCTTCTCCGTCACAACAGACTTGTTTTTGCTCAGGTTATCTGCTTTCGCCTATTAATAATGTTTGTAATATGTCCTCAAAACTTTCATTAAACAAAATATCACTTCTATACATTAGTTTTTTGTAACTAGTAGTAATGTACAAGAATGTAGAATATGGTCTACGACCCTTTCTGGTGGAAAACAAAAACAACTGAAATCGTTGAAATTGCCGACGTTTCGCCCTCTATGTGAAGTCTTTATCAAGGTTTGTTTAAAATTGCTTTGTGGGGGCTTTATCAAGGTATATTCACCTACACTAGTTTATACTATTAATTTGATAATTGGCCAAGGTTACAATAAACATTTGTTTTGGTGGTGATTTTATACGTTTCTGCGGTGCTTTTTTTGGACATTTATTTATAAGTCATAAATCATGTGTGGTGTGGATCGTAGCCCAAACAATCACTTTCGATCGCTATTTGTATGTATTGTATACAATTAATTCATTCTGAAAGGGGATTGCTCATTCTAGGACAACACAACAAGGACGCACTTATGATTTAATAGGGGTTTTTTTGAAACACACTGTATAATAAAATCAACATTCTTATTTAATTTGTTAAAATTATTTGTAATGAATATATGAATCTATATTAATCTGATTGTATTAGTTAAACATGGAAGCGCTTCTGACCCTATTCTTTGCTCATTAGCAAGTAATATGAGAATTTATATTTAGCATTCTAATATAATTGAGTTTTTAAACTTATTTGAATATTTACATTGTATATGTCTGATTGATTGGATTGGAGTTAATATTCATAATTCTGCTCGCATTCTGACTTTGGTGGTATTAAAATAATAGTACTGAAAGCGGTTCAAAAAACGGACATAATCTTTTTATCCAATGTTTTAGGACAGTATCCGAATATCCTATTAAAATTGGCAAAAATTTATATTTTATTCCAATTTGGTAATCGTTTCGTTAGAATGCAGATTTTGTCATTGCTTGATTTTGCATGTGATTACAATAACAGCGGGGAGAATAAGTATATAAAGCAAAAATTCGCGACAAACATTAACAGAATAGACTATCGGATTCAGAATTTATAATAATGAATCAATTGGTAAGTTTTTCTTAGAATTTTATAAGTAGTGTCTTTAAATGGATTTGCCGGTAGATTGTGTTTTCGTTGGGGATCATTGCTTTGGCAAATGCCGATGTATCTCATCTTGGATACAACTATCAATCCCCTTCGGGAAGCTACCTTCCAAGCGCAAGTGGTTCTAGTTCATCTGTAGTTTACACGCCCAGAATCATTCAACGACCATCTGGCAGTTATCTTCCTGGAGAACATGTTGGAAGCGACAGTGGATACGGCCTCAGTGTCGCTGGTTCCGGATTGGATGGTCTTGATGGTGGCGGTTATGGTCATGACCAAACCGAAGTGCACTTCTTCGGCGGTGATGATCAATCACAATCACGCTTGCGTATCCACGTGGCCGCAGCTCCATCAAGAAACCGCGTTCTTTTCGTCAAATCACCTGACGCCGGTGCATCTATCATTCCAGAAATCGTCGCTCCTAACGCTGCTTCTGTCGACAGGACTGTTGTATACGTATTGTCTAAGAAACAACAAGATGTTGGACAAATTAACATTCCTGCTTCCGTCCACAGCGTCGTAAGAAGCAAACCTCAAGTATACTATCTCAGATACAAGGATGCCCAAGACGCCGAAAGGGCTGTGTCTGAAACTCTTGGAGGAAAGGCTGTAGGATCTGGAGTTAAAATTATTAACGACAAAGACAGCTTCGTGAAATCTTTAGCTAGCGGCGCTCAAGGAGGTATTAGCGGCGTTTTAGGATCGCTTGCAGGATCTGGTTCTTCATTAGTTGGTGTTGGTACCACCGGCGGACTTGATCTTGGTCATGGAATTGGAAGTGGATCGTCTACTTTTGAAGTAGTCGGTGGATCATCTGGCTCAGTAGGTGGATCATCTGGTAGCTTAGTGGGTGGATCATCTGGCAGCATCTACGGAACTCCAGGTGCCAGTGGTCCTTATTAAAGAGAACGATTTCACTTTAAGGATTATTTATTGAACACGATTTATTTTTAATTTGTAACGTTGTAATACGTATTTATAAATAAATTATGAATTATTAAATGTGTTATTAGTTGGTCTGTCTTGATAAGTTTCATTCACTGCTTAAAATTTCTGATGTTTCATTTTAAAAATTAACGAAAAGTTTGAAAGTAGAAATCTAAAATAAATTTACTAATACTGATATTTAATTAGATATTACTAGTTTTGACTAAATAATTAATAATAGTCTTGTTTGGATGAGAAGTTTGATACTCTGTATCTACTACGTACACATCTTTTGGTTTGGTGATGCAATATTACACTACAGATTCTTTTCTTGAATAATTTGAGTTAGTACTGGTTATGATTAACCACGAAAAAATATGATTTTAAGGGGTGAAATAATTTTTGTTTACGTATTTTAATTTATCGTAACGGGTGTTTTTTAAAATACACGTCACAGTTAGCATAGACATTTGTGATTGTGAGCCTGTCACATTTTTTATTTTAATAACGGCAATAAGGTAATTTATGTAGTACATAATTTAACTTAATATCATTATATTATTTTCTTTTCTCCCTGAAACTTTCGCTTTTCTCTAATACTTTGCTTCTTTCCCTCTTTGTTTACGACGATTTTCTCTTCCTTTGTTCTTACAGTAGCTTCTTGCAATTCCCATTGCTTTCCCCACATACTCTGATTCTTCCACTAACTTTTATTTTTGTTTTCTTTGTTTTTGCAGCCACACTATTCTTTTTGCCTTTGAATGATTATCTTCTACTAGTAACCAAACCCATTTGAAAATGGGCCTAATCTAGACAAACCTGAAATTAAAGACGTGAGGTCACTACTCCAGGTCAGGTTTTAAAAAACCAAGTTTGGATCTTCTCCATTTCTCCTTCTTGTCCCCGACGCTTTTTACTTTCTACTAATATAAGTGAAATTGTTTATATAGCTGGACTTGGAATTTAAATTTTTCTTACATTACCTTATTGGATTTTATTGAAAATGTTTTTTTTTGTAATACGGGAGGTTAGATTGGATTTTGTGCAAAATCGGTGAAATCTAAATCAAACTTTAAAGATGGATATTTGAAGAAAATATTTTTGAATATTTTTTTTCATATATCATTTCTGTTCAAACTGTTCTGTTCTGTTTTTTAAGTAGCATACCTTTTTTCCATTTAACAATATTTTCAATTATATGAATAATACAAAAACATTGTAAGAAAAAAGTTGTAGCAAATTACATTTCTTTATTTTTTCTATAAAACTTGTGATTACAAGTCGTGCACTTGACTCTCAGCGAACATTTGGAATAGTCTGGCAATGTTGAGGTATAAGGTTCATCGACACTTTGTCAAACAGATCATACAAAATCATGTGACATCATCCCACTTCACGCGTTCGCCGCGGCGAGTATAGTAAATTTTAATGAATTGATGTCGATCAACTGTCATACTTACATTGAAAATAAATCTAAATTTAACAAGTACTTTATTATCACTAACACTGCAAAATCTCTAAATTTAAAAAATTAATTTTTTTATTTTTTTAAAAATGGAATGTAATGACAAAATATTCCAAGCAAATTCTATAATTATGCATTCTATCGAAGTTATACGATAATTATCTTATAATTGAAACTGTTGATTATCTGAAAAATTTGATCACGATCAGACTAACTGAGAAGCAGTTTGAAAATCATAAAAACTGTAGGGTAAACACAAAAAATATAATAATATATTTATACTAAAAATGTATTTAAAAGGTTTGTAAATGCATCATAATTACACGAATCTATAATTTAATTATTGTATCAATAAGTAACGATTAGTTGTGGTCCACGCGATAACAATTCGTACTTGTTTTTGTTTCATTGCAACAACGTACTCTATTTTATTACGTATTTAATTGTATAATCGATATATAAGGAATTACGATTAAAATAACTTAAATGCGTACATAATTGATCATCTTGGGCGAGCAGTGTAATTACACATTACACTTAATTTACACCTACGCAAATTCTTGTCAGCTACTTCAACATTAAAACAAATTAATTAACACATTGGTTTGTGAACCTGAAAGTTGAATCATGAACTGTAATTATTTTTTTGATTACAATAATCCAAATTTAGTAATTTTCTATATGTGCATTTCCACCTTTGCAATGTAAATGTGATGACATTAAAGTATTGGTGTCCTTGAAATTGAACGTGAAAACGTTCTGAATTGGTGGGAGAAGAACTACTTAAGCACATATTTATTGATAACAGTTATCATTGTAACGAACACCATAAGATGAAGTTGATATTGGTAAGTTAGCAATAATAACATTTAAAGTTTTTGGTTTAATAATTTTGTTTTTAGATCTTAACGATATATTCGTCCGTTGCTTTTGCACGATTCAATCCTTCGGCCAACTCTTACCTCCCAGGATTTCAATATCAACAAAGCAGCGGTTATGATTCTTACCAAAAGGATAGCGAATCCGATCAAAGATATCTTTCAAAACTTGGTGTTTCTTCAAATCCATCGTATGGAGGATACTTTCCTGGTCCGTATTCTCCAAACAATGGTGGTCGCAATTGTCAGGTGGTGGAGCAATTGACTTGTCACAATACTACGACTCACGTAAAGTAGCCAGTGAAAATGACTTAAGTTACTTCAATTCCATTGCAAGTAATGGTGGTGGATATTACGATGGTTCAAGTATACCAACCTCTATTCAGAGTATACCATCGCCTACCCCGTATTTACCTATTGACGGAAGTGGTTATGATTATAATCAATATTACAACTCCAAGAAAGCAGCAAGTGAAGAAGATGAAAGATATTTTTTGAACGCTGCAGGACGTAAACCTAATTGGTGGTCGCCGAGTTTTGGATACGATCGTAACATTTACGCTCCATCTTCAGGCAGCGGTTTTGACATTACCCAGGGTTACGATTCCCGTCAAGCTGCAAGCGAATCAGATCAAAGTTATTATCTAAACGCTGGAGTTCGTAACCCTAACTGGTGGTCGCCTAGTTATGGATATAGGCCCAATCAATACGTTACTCCATCTAATGTTTATCCTTCACCCGCACCAGTCGGCGGAAATTCTTTTGATTTCAGCCAAGGTTATGATTCTCACCAAGCTGCAAGTGAATCCGATCAAAGTTATTACATGAATGCCGGAATTCGTAACCCCAATTGGTGGTCACCTAATTATGGATATAGGCCTAATACATATGTTGTTCCATCTAATATAGGCGGTGGATACAGTCTTTACCCTCCATCTGCACCAGTCGGCGGAAATTCTTTCGACTTTAGCCAGGGTTATGATTCTCGCCAGGCCGCAAGTGAATCCGACCAAAGTTACTACCTCAACGCTGGAGTTCGTAATCCTAATTGGTGGTCACCTACTTATGGATACAGACCTAATACATACGTTCCTGCACCTACAATAGGCGTTCCTAATATTTACGCTCCATCTGTATCAGGTGGTGGAAATTCTTTCGATAATGAAATGTATGGTTCTCGCCCAGCTGGAAATGAATTGGACCAAGGTTATTACCTTAATGGTGGAGTACGGAACCCTAATTGGTTGTCACCTAGTTATGAATACAGACCCAATACATACGTTCCTCCACCTACAATAGGTGTTCCTAATATTTACGCTCCATCTGTATCGGGTGGTGGAAATTCTTTCGACATTAGTCAAGCTTACGATTCCCATCAAGCTGCAAGTGAGTCAGATCAAAGTTACTATCTTAACGCTGGACTTCGTAATCCTAATTGGTGGTCACCTAGTTACGGATACAGACCAAATAAATACATTGCTCCATTGTCGATAGGCAGCGGATACAATCCTAATATTTACGCTCCAGGAGCCGGAAACTCCTACGACTTCAACCAAGGTTATAATTCTCGCCAAGCCGCAAGCGAATCAGATGAAAGTTACTTCGCTAAAGCAGGGCTCAGCAACCCTAACTGGTGGTCATCGGGTGCCAGTTATAATCCCATACCTGAATATAAACCTATTAGGTACGCCCCTGTAATTGGAAGTGGAAATTCGTACAACTTTAACCAAGGTTATAATTCTCGCGAAGCAAGCAAGCGAAAAAGATGAAAGTTACTACGGAAAGGCAGCGTATAATAATGGATATCCGTTTTCCGTAGGAGGCGCTTTGTGGTCAAAACCGCAATCGTATAACGTTCCTTTATCCAGTCAGAGGGTTGTATCCGAAAACTTTAGGGATTCTGAATCGCAATCTTTAAACGATCAAAGCAGTTTCTTAAACAAATACATTTCTAACAATTTAGGCGGTTTGAGTGAATCCGCCGCATCTCAAAGTTTTTCAAATAATCGTGAATCGGATACTGCTTACGATTTTAAAGACATTGAAAAACTATTTACGGATATAAATAGATATCCTTAGTAGATCTTAGACAATTGTGATTTTTAATTGTAATAATTTATTCTACCAATAAATTACTTTTCAAGATTTTTGTTTTATTATTAAAATTATTGTATGCTAATTCGAAACTGAGTGTATAAGATTTTGAAGAAGGCTTGATTTTTACTTAATAGTGCGTTTTTACTTTTTGAAAAAGCTGGTTTTTTTTACTTTGAGAGAGGGATCTTGTAATCGATTTTCGAAATTTAATTTTTCTTCTAGTAAATGAATTACAGTCGAATGGAGCAATATTTATTGTTTAATTGTTTAATATTGTACTGTCATCCGAAATAAGCAAGTATGTAAAATTTCAACTCTTTCTAATTCTGACATATAATGACTTTTTCTATACTAATATGTCCCCTTAAGTTGGAATCATGTGAAAAACTTTTATTATTAATTTTAGGAAAAAAAGTTATTCTTTATAAAAAGTTCTGCATGTTCTAAAATCTAAAATACAGTCATCAAATATCAAATTTTTTTAGTCGTATACGAGGTTTGTCAAAAAATATGAATTTTACTCAAGAGTAAAGTACCTTTAAATTTAACAATATTGGAAAATGTTATTAAAAAAAGTTGAGCAGAATTAAAAACTATACGTTTAAATATGCAATTGCAACCATACCATACCATACCAAGTATTGTAATCGTAAATTTCAATACTGACTTAATTTTCATGCTAAATAGCTGTAACTGCATAATTGAATATAACTTTTAATTTTAAATAACTTTACTTTATAAAATTTTTCTGTATTGTAAAAAGTAAAGGTACTTTACTCTTGAGTAAGATTAATATTTTTTGACAAACTCGTATACGGCTTAAAATAAGAAATATCTAATGATTGCATTTTAGGTTTTAGATAATGCAGAACTTTTAGGAAGAATAACTTTTTTTCCTAAAACTAATAATAAAAAGTTTCCCATATGAGTCCAACTTAAGTAGACACACTGTATATATATATATATATATATATATATATATATATATATATATATATATATAGCTTCTGTAGTGTCAAAATGGTCTACTTTTTGTAACTATATATGATTAGTAAAACTTTTTTTAGTAGTTACGAAACCTAACATTTTTTGTTACTTACCAGCTTATTTTAACATTCGTTTTGAAAATTATAAGGATGGAAACAAACTGGATTAAATTCAAAATTAGAAAAAATAATATTACGAAATATAATTTTTGTAGTGAATGGATCACTCGTTTCGTTACTAGTTATATAAAGAGCTATTTTCTTTTTGAAAAATTTATTTTATTCAACAAAAACTTAAAACGACTTTGAAGTTGTAAAAAATAATTTTTTTTTGGTTTCAGGTGAGCGCTTATCTGCTTAAAGATTGGTAAGTTTTTTACTCTTATGCAGGACTATATTTAACTAAATTGAACGAGCATAATAATTAAATTAAAAAATTTAATTTAATGCAAATGAAACGAAAAATTAATTTTTTAAGTGATGATTTTTTTATTACTGTTTTATTACAAGTTCTTACATTATTAAGGAAATTGCTCGAATTCACTGAATGTGTTATAAATGAAATTTTGAACGATATAATTAAAATTAATTTAATTTTTAATTATAATGTCCCCTTCTGAGTGATAGGTTGATCAAAATTTTTTCATTAACCGGTTTTTTAATGTTTTCAAACAGTAACATATTTGATTTATTTTTTACGAATAACTCTAGAGGTTTTTCTCTAGATTATCTATCCATCCATATTGTTTTTTGAGTTTCTTTCACTCAGCTTAGTTTTTGATTACTCAAGAGTACTGATGCTTTATGGATCGAACCCTCTTTAAGTTTATCCGACTAAGGATCTTTCTGTGAAATTTTCCTCAACATGAGGACTGTCATGGTAACTCTACTTTCAACTGCTGGTTGGTACCAGTTTAATTAAAAATTAAAAGAAAATATTTTATTTGAAAAATAGACTACTGTGGGTTCTAAGATTACCGGAAGTTGTATTTGACACCGCTATAGTTCATAATGGTGACCAAATTTGTATAACTAGTTTGTATTACATAGTTCTTTTTCGTCATAAAACTTATGGACAATGGTCTTTGTTGTACTGGAACTCTGTAGTAGGTCCCTTAATTTGAAAGTATGGATGGAAGAAGAATTGAGGAAAATCTGAACAATTATGCTTCTCATTAGGTTATGGTCCATACTCCACAAGAGTCTAAATTATCGTGTGTAACAACAATGATTTTTAATTAGTTCAGATTATTAGATTTATTAAATGGTAGAATGCACCCAGTTTCAAAAATATATATCAAAAAATTTGAATGACATCTGGTGGCTTAGGAAAACTGAAATGAATTATTTTGAAAAAAGATAGGGTCTCAAGAATGTTTACTTCAGCGAAACCTCAGTTTGATAGTCTATGCTACGATGATCAAAATTGAAGGAGGATTTGAACTTCTAGAATTTTGAATTTGATAAATTTAATTTGGATGAGTGGTTTAGGAGAATATTGGTGTAGGAATGTTATCAAAATAACGTGGAGGTTTACGGCCGCTGTCGCAATTTTCTTCTGAGTTTCGCCCTGTTGTACGTATACTCAACGTTACATGCTGCAAGTTTATTCAGAATCCTTTATCAGACTGGTTTTTCTTGTAGTTTTCTAATCTACTTGATGAGCGATGAGTGGCTGTCTTTCTCTACCAGTCTACCGTCTATAACAGTTACTGTAACAGGCTCTTCCACCCGTTACTTAGATTAAAAATTGGATGTTTTTTTATTTCTGTTGTGTTCTGATGATTATTCGATAGTAGTTGTTTGTGTCAGCCGGAACTTAATTATTGCATTTGGCGCTCAACATGGGACACGTTTTATATTTAACAAGATATGAACACGTAAAATGACAGATCAGCCAATTGAAAAGTGTTGTTGTTGCACAAAGCTTTAAATCAGAAAATTTTATGAATTTCCTATTCAAGTACATAAAAATAAATTTTGGGAAGAAAAACAAACAAAACTCAAAAAATTGAATAAAAATATCTGGAATGTATTTAACAATAAGAAGAAATTGACAAATGAATAAAAAAAATATTAAATTGGAGGGATACGAGAAAGTGGAACATAAAAGAAGGTGTTTTGCAGAAAAATACAACGTTCAGACAGGTATTCAGAAGCTACTTAAGAAAAAAGGTACGAAGGCGAAATAATGTGCGAGTTTTGAAAAATAACCGCCAAGAAAGCAAAGTTTATTTTCTTAATTTTCTCATGCCATCGATTTTTTTTTGTTTCTTCGTTTTTGATCTTACTTTTTACCATTATAATAATCAATTTTAATTTAATCCGCAAAATTGTAATTAAGTAAAAGAATATATAGTCACTATAGTTAATTAAAGCAAGATTGTTAGTGGATCCTTATTTTGATTGAAATGTAACGTCAATCTGTATACGGGTGATTCAGTTTAGTGTTCACGGCTTTTTATTTTTATTTTTGAATTTTAAAATTTAATTGTATCTACAGTTTATATTTGGTCATAGTAAGTCAGTTTTTATAGCCCTGACAACAAATCTCCCCAAGTACCGCCAGGGGGCGGCAACTTTTATTTTAAGTGTAAAAATTTAGGAAAAACATTAAACCATCGCAATAATGGGATTGTACTCCCTCAGATTTTTTATACATTAGTAACTTCAGTCCAGTCTTTATAACTCTTGCCCCAAGGTGCCGACAGAGAGTGGCAATTTTTATTCTAAGTGTAAAAAGTTAGCAAGAACATTAACAATCGTAATAGTGGGATTGACAAAATGAAAGGATGTCTTACTATGATGAAAATCCATCATATGACGACAAGCTACTTCTTCTCATCACTGAAAATTATGATCGTATCTCTATTTCCGCTGTGGACGGAGGGTCTAGATAATAGAGAAAATCAAAGGTTGTCAAATTATCGACTGGAGAATTTGTTCAACTGAGTAAAAAATGAAATTATTTTAGATAATATCAAAGCCAACGGTGGTTAAACTTTTTTACTAAGTATTTGAACTTAAATTGCCGCCCCTTGACAGAAATTTGTGGTGGTTTTCGTTGTGGGTTGTTATAAAGGGTCCACACCATATAAAAATCTGCGGGGTTACAATCCCATCATTGTAATGGTTAATGTTTTTGCTGAATTTTTTTATACTTAAAATAAAAATTATCACCCCCTGACGACACTTTGGGGTAATTTGTTGCAAGGTCTGGATTATAATTACTAACAAATAAAAATCTGCTGAGGTACAATACCATTATTGCGATTGTTTAAAATGTTTTTGCTGAATTTTAACACTTAGAATAAAAATTGGCACTCCCTGACGGCACTTTGAGGAAATTTGTTGCCAGGATTATAAGAACTGGCTTACATTGACTAACATATAAAACATCTGCGGGGGTACAATCCTATTATTGCGACTGGTTAATGTTTTTGGAGAATTCTTACACTTAGAATAAAAATTCCCGTCCCTGACGGCACTTTGGAGTAATTTGTTGCCAGGGTTATAAAAACTGACTTACAATGACCAACATATAAAAAATCTGCATGATACAATCTTATTACCTATTGAGAATGTTTAATGTTTTTGCTGAATTCTTGTACTTAGAATAAAAATTGCCACCCCCTGACGGCAATTTGGGGTAATTTGTTGGCAGGGTTACAAAATTAGTCTTACAATGATCAACATACTGTAGGGGTACAATTCCATTATTGCGATTGTTTAATGTTCATTGTTGGTAGGGTTATAAAAACTAACTTTTAATGACCAATATTTAAATAATCTGCGGGGGTACAATTAAATTTTTAAATTCAAATGCATCTGATTTCAAATCCAAATGTAACTTGACGCCTGTAAAAAAATGTATTAACTATTAAGTATTATATTACTGCTTAATTCAACGTGTTTAGTTGTGTTGTTGAAATTTGATTTTTTCATAGTTGGGGTGCTAGCTTATCGTTTATCATCTTTTTTTTCAGTTTGCACAAGATGGGAGTGACTACTTTACTCTCGTGCACATTTCATTTATTAGTATATTTTCAATAATATTATTAGACACACTTTTTTTAAACAAAACTGTTTTTAATATAATAATTATAACCTACTTTTGTTTAAAATTTTTTTAGATTCGATACTTAATTATAGCGCTGATTTCACTTGACTTGTTTAACAACTAATTACACAAAACAAAAGTTATCAGAGAAATTGTATTATACATATTATATAACTCTTTTCAAGACTTTTACCTACTATTTATTAACGTTAACGTATCTTTTGTTTGTGCACAGCCGGTTGCTATTGGCAGCTGAACTAAAAGTACCTTTACTGCCATTCTTACTTTGAAAACCTGTTTTAGAATTGGATTAATCGATTAATTGTTTTTCAAACTTAATCGGTATGTTAAAAAATATTGGTTTTGCTTTTTTCAATACTATTTTTATGAATTAAATTAATTGGTTTTGAAAACTTACATCAAGCGATACCGTGGGATTATGTATTAATTGGAAATGGGAAATATTTACTTTGCAACAGATCACCAGTAGTGAAGTAATAAGTCATCTGATTAAATTTTAAATTTGTTTATGAACATACGTAGGTATCTACTGTTCTACTACCCACATTCAAATTAATCTATTATAATTAGTATTGGTTGATAGATTCTAAAATGAACCGTACAAAATTAGTTTCTTTAATATGTGAAAATATACGAAATAAGATTTTTCACTTTTCAGTTGTTTTGACATTTTTTTAACTCGCTAAATCAGTTTGAATTGAACTTAATATCGATTGTTTACGTGGTTTGTGTTACTATTTTCAAATCGCCTTATCACAGTTCGCTAGTTTACTGTCCATCAATCTTCGATGTTCAATTACTTGAATTTGAGAACACATTACGATGACAATCATGAATTATAAAATAATCGGAAGCCATCATTTTATTGAATGTTTGTATTGAATATGAAACGAATCGGAACACAATCAATGTCTTAAATAAGGAAATTGTTTTTATGATGATTACCTTAAAAGTAAAATCGAAAGGTGATAACATTTATACAAATTAAAAACCAAAAATAAAATGTTTTTGACAGTCACTTTTTTTTAAAAATACTTTTCCAACGCGGTAATGTTATAATAATCAAAGGCAGGGTAGTTCAGAATACAGGAACTTTCATAACTGCGTTGACATTTGAGATATTAACTTACTTTTTGTATCAGCTTAATCATAATTCCCAACTGCTTAGGTCTCTAAGACGTCGACTTTTATAATCGGCTGACTTCTCTATGTTAATCTTTTTGTTAATGATTGAAGGTTAGTTGACCAACAAGTTAATTTTACACTCATATGACATTATTTCGGTGCTTTCATTCTAGACGCATAATAGATAATTTTTTTTAGTCAAAAATGCTAAGATAATTTAAAATGTGCCTTTATTTAATAACTATATAAATATAATTAATTGTGATATAGTTCATATCATAAATCAATTTTTGAAAGAAGTAATTAAATGATTTTTTCGTTATGCATTGGTTTGTTTTAAATAACAGAATTTAATACACCCAGTTGTGTTTTTGTATTGAATTTTTAATTACTATATTACTAGTGAAATCAAAACTGCAAACAAATTTTGAAAGTCACAATTAAAATTCTCTTGTGGATGTTTTCAATCGTAAATTTTAACTAAATGTAATTTTTCGAATATTAATTGTGGTAAATTTAACAAAATTAATTAATTTTTACGTTGGTATGAGGTGATTAAATTGTTTAATTAAACTCAGGTAACTCAATTTTTCTTTATTACTTGTCGACAGCAAGGATACACTGCTTGATAAATTTCATTTGAACTCTGAGATTTGAATGGGCATTTTATGTGTTAAGGTAAAAATGGTTTTTATTTGCACGAAGAATTTGTTTTTAGAATTTATTTGTCTCGCCAAACATGTGTGGACCTATTGTAGAACTTTTAGGAGCACATATTGTACCGCGGAATGAAAAGAAAATGAAAGTGCATTGTAGAGAAAAGTACAGGGTGATTAATTATTGTATCAAACGCTCTGGAAATTCAATTCCTTCTTTACAGTTACACTAATATAATTAAAATTATTAATTCGTTTTTTTGTAATATGAATTTTTATCGCATCTTTGGTTATGTAATCAAAGCTTCCATAAAAGTTGGTTAAGAAAATTTTTTTTATCTTCTGAACATTTTGGTTTCTATAAAATTAAAAGAAAATTTTTCACCAGTCCATATTTCGCATAGATCCGACGCGAAAAAAATTTTGTTGTATCTTTGCTAAAATTGATTGTACTGTATGAAATGTACCAATTTGGAAAATCTCATTAAACCGTGTCAAAATAATAATTTTTTTGTAAGTAACCATTAGAATTTTGATAAAATTAAGATAAAAAAACTAATTAGAAAAATTAAATGCAGAGCGGATTCATCGCCAAACAAGAAAATTAATAAAAATTTCCACCTCCTAACGAATTTGGAAATTAATTATTTAAAGTCCACACTTACAACCTTCAAATTCAACAAAAATAATTAAATTTGTCAAAAAAGAAATATCCGTAAACTGATAATATTGATCGGTCAAAATTAACCGCACAAATCGTATTAAATCTGTATTGTAATCAAAATCAGAAATCAGGGTCGTATAATATTTTAATTTAATTAATTTAATGTTAAACATTAATTTAAAATTGTGATACGCAAAAAATGATAAGTTATTTATGTATATGAATATTTTGAAATACATGAGTTTTCTTTTAATGAATAAGTTTGAACATATTAACCAAATTTTTGAAACACAATTCTTGATACATCTTGTGTTTTTTGAAACGTACTAAGATTTTGAATCTAAAAAATTATAAATATCACAACAAAATTGTCTTCCTAATGTTTGGCCAGGGACTTAAAAATCGAATAACTTGAACAGTTCAAGAGGTATCAAGATTAATGTCCTTATCATGAACGTTGGAGAGCTACCAGAACTTAGAAGTGGCTCTCAATTTTTGTGAGGGAAACACCAATATGAGAACGTCTTCGCGAGACGAAGAAGATGTTGATTAACGTTAAGGACTTAAAGTTAAAATTTCAGGTATTATGCAAACATTATTTTCCTCAAATTTTTAGGTTATAATAAATTATAACACGTTTTAATACAGAGTTCTACGTGTTATTTTGTTACACTTATGTATCCACTGTAAAAATAATTAAATCAATTCAATTCCACTTCCTACTTACCTCAATTTTTTTTATTTGACGACTCGTTAATTGTAGTATTCCACTCGGAATGTAATAGCTATAGCAGATTTAAATGGTTAGCAACACGAATTTTTTATTCTTGTGAGTAATAATTTACATTAGATAACCGTTGAATAATAATGTAATATTGTTTTAAGAATTTAAGCTTATACGGCCAGAGTCTTTGTTAAAACAAAACGTCTTCCAGGATTGGACCATGTCGAAATGATAACCGTAATTGCCAACGTTTCCTTACCTATCGTAAGGGGCTTCATCAGGGCAGGAGAGTAGTATTGTTACTTTTTGTTTTGGAAATCAGTTGTAGCCAACCTAAATTAACAATCTACATTATTAGCAATTATTTAATTATTATTAATATAAACAAAAAATAGAGTACTATTTAGAACGTTTGATAATGCGTGTATTTACGAATCTCTTCTTCCTATTATTTTTTTTGTAAATTTTGTGTTTGAATTACAAGCAAAAATATAACGGTCAACGTGGCATTAAACAGCACAAGAACAAGAAACCGACAACAACTAAACTATTAAAGTTTTGATCGTAAACGGAATATAGTTAAAAAATAAACTGTAATAACTGTAACCTCACAACTAACGGTGGCAGTCCAGATCATTAATAAAATTAACACAATAAAGTCAACTGAATGGAACCGCTATATAAAACAGAAATGAAAACACGAAACTGTAATTTGACCAAGTGTTTCGTTGTTGAAACTACGAGTAGTTACGCAGTTGTTAATGAATGTTATCCATAAGATTAACATAGACAAGTAGATAAATAAAAAATTGTAGCGCAATTTATTATACGTTATTATTTTTCAGGCATGGCTACACTGGATAATCAAGACGCAAATTACTATAATTTTATTGGGTTTAAATTGGGTTAAATTTATTAATCCTCCAAAATTGTGGTTGTAAATTATGGAGAGACAAAATCAAAGACCATCAATATAGTTTAAAAATAGATTAATCGCGTTGATTAATGTCGGGCACAACTTAAATTTTACATTTAAAACTAAAACGTTTAATTTAATGATTTTCAATTAGTATGTGTTTCCTCCTTATATTATAACAATTATTATCAAGTTTTATTTAATGTTAGATGTGACAGTCACTCTCTTATCTGGAGAAGCCTTCCCGCATACGTCGGGCAAAACTTCGGCAAATTGAAACCAGGGTTGATTTTGTCCCTCCGCCGAAAGGAATTCTTACAAGGATAATTATTTAAGTGAAATGCGTGTCTAACGACATCTCGTGTAATAAGGGAAACGTATAAATAGTAACAAATCTGTTATGCCAACAGATCACTGTAACGACGTAAGTTATCGCTAGATAACGATTTGCATTTAAAACATTCGTCGTTACAGTTATCTGTTGGCATTACTTATTTTGATAATTATTTATTTGGTTTACTTTATTTTATAACTAACCAATATTTAATAATTTTTTCGATTAGTATGGTTATATTCTTGTCATTATTTTAAGCTTTTTTTAACGTAATCAATCATTTTTCTCTATTTTATTTTTAAAAAATTATAATCAATTCTTAAATAGTCTTTTCAAATTTTGTAAGGGTTTTTTTCTTTTCCTATTTTAGTGAAGAAAAGTTACAAAGAAATTAATATTGGGCAATAAATCTAGTAAAAATACATTACAGTAAACAGTGGTTTTGTTGCATGAAGTTTTATACCTGATTCTAAAAGTACTTACCTCACTGATTTCAAATTTGAAGCCCCTTTTTCCGTAGCAGCTTTAGTTATTCAGATATGAAGGGGAGGAATTTTTCCAAAAATATTCCAGTTTTCAGCAAAAAACTACTAAGAACAGAACTTTCTCTTGTACGATTTCCTTGCTTGAGCTGATTCAGGAGTACTACTCTGAATGCTCCAACAGTAATCGGCCATCGTATTCGCATTCCAGTAACCCTGGTATCGGTCTTTTATTATGCGAATATCTTGATGGAAGCGTTCTCCGTGTTCTTCACTCAGATCACCCAGATTCTCAGGGAAATGGTCTAAATGACTGAAGAGAAAATGTAGCTTAATGCTCATGTTGCATCCAAGTCGTTGGAAGTTCAGCATTAGTTTCTGGTAGTCAGCCGACTTTTGATTCCCGAAGAAATTTTTCACTATCTAAACGAACTCATTCCAAGTAGATTTTTCAACAACCATCATACAACTGGTAAAATATTGATCATTTATTAACTTTCTGATCTGGGGACCATTAAAAATACCAGATCTTATCTTTTCAGTACTCATTATTGGATACATTCTTGTGATATACTTAAAACATTCCTCTCCTTGTCAAGGGCTTTCTACATACTGTTTCATTAGCCCTAATTTAATATGCAGAGGAGGCAGTATTATGCGGTCTCTTGAGACTAGTGGAACATTTATCACATTTAGCATTTCAGGAACTAAGGCCTCCCTAACAGGCCAACTTTTCTTAGTCCAGTGCTTAGTTTTAGATCGCCTGTCCCATAAACATATGAAACAGGGATATTTCGTGAACCCCCCCTGCTGACCCAACAGAAAATTTACCATTTTCAGTTCTACGCATATAACCCAGTTATGTTCTTTGTACTTTATTTTCTCCAGAACTAATGATATTGTAGGATATTCTTCTTTCACGTTTGTTGAATGCGCAATAGACAAAGAACCAAGTTTATTGCCATTTTGCAAAAGTACACTTTTAAGACTGCGTTTCGAGGAATCTATAAATAGACGCCAATCATTTGAATTATAGGTGTGTAATCCCATTGTACGAGGATGTATTGATATCTAGTTAGCCTAGACCAGTTCCTTGCATAAACAAAATATTGCGTTACCATAGCAACAAACAATAACTTATTAGAAGTGTCAGTGTAAAGTTTGACGTCAAAAAAGTAAACCAGAGTCACGCAATAAATTAAATGAAAAAAGATGTCCACCGAAATTGTGAAAATCGAAAAATTGGAGTATCGAGCCATCATCAAGTACCTGTATTTAAAAGGGTTAAGAGATAAGCAGATTTACGAAGATATGCTTAATACCCTTGGTGATCAATGTCCTTCGTATGCGACCGTCAAAATTGGAATGCAAGCTTCAAAAGAGGTAAATTTTCCATTGAAGGTGATGACCGATCGGGAAGGCCAATTTCTGTGTCAGTCCCCGAAAATATCGATGCAGTTCATGACATGATTTTATCAGACCGTCGAATTGGGCTAAAACGGATATCTGAAGCACTGAATATTTCATACGAACGCGTTCATCATATGGTTCACGTCAATTTGGACATGAGAAAAATTGCTGCAAAATGGATCCCCAAATGTTTGAATGTTGACCAAAAGCGTGCAAGGGTAGAAGCATCGCGTTCGATCTGTGCTCGATTTGAAAACGATGTAGACTTCTTAAACCGAATTGTTACTATGGATGAGACTTGGGTACATTTCTACGATCCAGAAACAAAGCAACAATCGATGGAATGGCGACACTCTGGTTCTTCAAGACCTAAGAAGTTTCGTGTCAAAAATCTGCTGAAAAAGTTCTTGCTTCAGTTTTTGGGATTGCCATGGAGTAATCATGATTGATTTTTGAATAAGAGTAGAACAATAATTGGAGATTACTATTCGACATTACTGACCACTCTACGGGAAAATATTAAAGAGAAAAGACGCGGAAAGCTATCCAAAGGTGTTTTGTTTTTGCAGGACAACGCCCCTGCACACAAATCTCATGTTGCCATGCAAAAATTCGTGATTTAGGGTTTGAATTACTAGAACACCCCCTTATTCACCCGATTTGGCTCCGTCCGACTATCACTCACCTCTCTTCCTCAAATGAAAAAAGTTTAAAAGGTCGTACATTTTCTTCCAACAAGGAGGTAATAGAAGCTGTGGAGGTCTGGTTTGCAGAGCAAGAAGAAATATTTTTTGAAAGGTCTAGAGACGTTGCAGGTTCTGCTGTAATAAATGTATCTAATTAAGAGGAGAATATGTTGAGTAATAAAATATTTTGACATTGAAATTTTGTTTGGTTCTATAGTAGGCTAAGTATTTTTCAATATATCCTCGTAGTCATTAAGCCAGAAATATTGTTGAAAAATACAAAATCAATCTCTTGTAGCTGCCTCAAATTTGGATTGTTCTTCTTGATGACGACTTTCCGATAGAATTAAACAATCTTCTTACTTACTTCACCGCACCAAACCCAGATAGCGAACCGCCATTAATAGAAGAAGTAAGAGAAATCATAAAAAACCTCAAGAACAATAGAGCACCAGGAGAGGATGGAATCATCGCAGAATTCTGGAAGCTACAAGACCCAGATCTCACAGAACACATTCACAACATCATGAAACAGATATGGAAAACGGAAGAGATACCGGAAGAATGGCGCACAGCACTGATACACCCTCTACACAAGAAAGGGATAAGTCGGACCCAAACAACTATAGGGGCATCTCACTGGTACCTGTCACATATAAGATACTCGAAAGCACTGCTAAATAGATTAGAGAAGCAAACAGACCACCTAATTGGTGAATATCAGGCTGGGTTTCGTAAACACAGGTCGTGCGCTGAACAGATATGGAACCTTAAGATGATTCTGCAACACAAACAGAACATAACCATCACCTTCCTCGACTTTAAGAAAGCGTACGACTCAATAGACAGAGAAACCTCTTCAAAATCCTGAAAGAATACAGAGTCGATAGGAAGACACTAACATTAATTCAGCAAACATTAACAAACACGACATCTAAAGTGAAGTTTTGTGGAGAGCTCTCAGAACAATTTGAAATTAAAACAGGAGTCAGGCAGGGCGACGGCCTCTCACCATTGCTGTTCAACATAGTACTGGACAAAATAGTGAAGGAATGGGAAAAGGCACAGAAGGAGTCCTTTTAGGAAAAGTAAGAGTCAAGTCCTCAGCGTTCGCAGATGATTTAGCCATCATAACGGTACGAGAAACAGAAACAATAAAAGCCATAGAGGAATTACACGAAATCGCAGCCAAGACCGGACTACAGATATCATATGAGAAAACAAAGTTCATGAGCGCCCAAAAATACTCATCACTACATACAAAGTATGGAACAATACACAGAACAGAAAATTTTAAGTACCTAGGAGAAACATTACAGATTACAGGAAGAAATAACGTATCTAATGAAGAGAGAAAAGTGAAACTAGAGAAATTTGCTGACTAACTAGTAAAAATCTGGTGGTACATGTATCGTCTAAACCCGAGCTACTAGATAAAAAGTGAAGATAGATTCGGTATCAGCAAGGTCGAATTAGTTAAGAATAGTTAAAAAAACTTCATGCAACAGACAAAAAGTGCAATTTTGTTAACCAGTGTTATTTTATTTTATTTAATTTTTAAGTTCTTAAAACTACAAAAGTATTTTCACAGATTAACGAGTGTTCAAATAAAAAACCTGATCTGGGTAGGACATTTTTTTGATCTTTGATAGTTTATTTTTAATAAAGTACTCAACTGATACGAAGTTTAGGTAAGAATCCAATTAGTCTTGCTGAAACGACTGTTTTCAATTTTGTGCGAAACCTAGCAAAACATTAATTTCTGTTCATCTTTAGGTTATACCTATATCATGTTTTAATGCGGACTTCTACTCCACCATGCTTTACTTTGCTGCACAAAGATAACTAAATTCCAGGACCTGCCCACCCTAGTTTTTTATTTGATCACTCCTTATTTAAAGTTAAAATGTTTGTGGGCCAAAACACTAAAAAAGCTTTTTGGGGTGTTTGGTTTCAAATTTATGTCGAACTAAAATTTTCAAAATGACTGATTGAAAATGGCGGATTTCAAAACTTTTTCAAAACTAGTAGTTGCCTATAATTACGTACTGAAATGTGTGGCTTGATAAAAAATTTGATGTCAAAAATGTGGATACAATAAGGCGGATCGAATATTAAGAAAAATGGCAAAATTTTAGAATGGTTTTAGTTTATTCTCTAAATGATAAAATAACAAAAAAAAAGTTTGGTAGCTAATTGTTTGTTTTATTTTTACAAGATTTTAGTGTTTTAGTTACTAAGGTAATCAATATCTATACGATGTCAGATATTATACTAAATGACACCGTCTAAGAGGTAAATGGAATGTGATAACAAATGCTAGTAAACTTATTTTTTAAATTTTTATTACAATAATTGAAAGAATGGCGTCATTGCTCGTGCGTGACACTTTTAAAATTTTGAAATAATGATGATAATTACTTCTATTATTATTGAAAGCGCTCCCGATGACTAAAATTTTTGTTCTATTAGGTTACGAAATGTTTCACTGAAAATGGTAGATTTAGACAGGTTTTTAAAACCAGATGCTCGAGTATTCATGATATTGTGACAATACTTTATATTATTGCCAAATATTTGATTAATGATGACATTTTGGCAATGTTTGACGCCAAATGTTTAATTTGTGATGCTGCTTGAGTATTAAATGTCGAAAGCATAAGGTGCTGACTTATTGAACTCAAACTGAATGTGTTGCAAATAAAAAACGTAATCATCGGAGAGTTTTGGATGAAGTCGCTCAAATTGAAGTTTTGGGTCATTTTGGCATAAATCCTAATACTTCATTACGCAAAATAGTTGCTGCGACTGGTATTTCATTAGGCTTTGTACACACAGTTACTAAACTCCATAAATTTCATCCATTCAAAATGAAAATATTGCAAAAGTTAACCGAAGATGATTACGATAAGCGAGTTGAGTTCTGTGAATAAATGACTGCAGCGATTAATGATAATACCATTCATGTAAATAATATCTGCTTAAGTGATGAATGCACATTTTATCTAAATGAATTTGTTAATAAGCATAACTGTAGGTATAGGAGCAATGAAAATCCTCATGCTTTTGTAGAAGGGCATACCCAGTAACCCCAAAAAATTAATGTATGAGTAAGCATTTTAGGAAAAAATAATTAGGCCATTGTTTATTAATGAAAATTTATTTATTTGGATATGTTGGAAAATACCATCAATCCGCTTATCACTGTATTAAAAACCAACTCGAAGAGGATGGAGACCCTATACTTGATGAGGCTGAAATATATTTCCAACAACACGGCGCGGCTCTCCTCCTCACTATGTTCTTTCGGTTCAGCAATGGCTAGACGACGAGTTTCCAGATAGGGCGAAGAGGACCTATAGAATGGCCTGCAAGATCTCCTGATTTGACGCCATTAGACTTTTTTCTATGGAGCCATTTGAAATCTATTGTGTTTACTCCCCAACCTGAAAGTTTGGATGAACTTTGTCAACGCATCATCGCAAGCTGCCATGATATCCTACAACATGTTTTTGAAAATGTCTATCAAGAATTTGAACATCGCCTAGATCACTGTTTGGCCAATAACGGGTAACATTTTGAACACTTATTGAAATAAAAGGTGATGTTTTCGTGTGTTTTTGTTTTCTATCTGAACAAATTAAGATAAACAATAGAAAAACACCAAAAAACTGCACCAAAAACTTTACTCGGACACGTGTTTCAATAGCTAAGCTATCATCATCAGCGATACCGTTTTTTGGTGTTTTTCTGTTGTTAAATACACGCTGCAGTTAGTGTTCCTTTCCTTTGAAATTAAGATAAATAAAGATTTTTCAAATTTTCTCGAAAACGAATCGACCGATTTTTAAAAAAATCAAACGTTAAAATAAAGGACTTCGAAAGACCTTTCAAACAAACTCGATACTACTTGTCATTTTAAATTTTTAAGGGGTGACCCGTGGGGCAGAGGGTAAAAGGGAGTGAAGTAGTTTTTGGTTAAAAAGTTGTCCCCCTTGACAAATCTTTTGACGTGCCTTGGCGTTTTTTCTTTTAATCAGTGGTTTTCGATAGATCCGTGGTAGGAAGTTTTCAAATGAACATCCTGTATATTTGTTTTCCCGTGTGCGTCGTAAAGGTTAGTAATAGTCCAGTTTTTGTATACATTTTTTCTTTTACCCTCCATTTGAAAAGGTTTTCCTCGGTGAGTTTACCCCTAAGTTTGCGCACCCCTAAAACCAACCCTTTCTCCGCCATCTTAGGATTGGTGTTTTTTCTTGGAATTTTTATATCTTGCGTTCTAATTATCGCACAGTCATAAACTGTGCGCTTAACGGAAAAAAAGTTATTGCTCTTCAAAAACGACAAAATGACTTAAAAAGAGTATTTTTTCCTTTTCGGCTCCTATTTTTTTTCCAGTTCACCTGACGCTTTTTTTGTGAGAGAACTTTATTAAAGATAAAGTAATTTCTAGCATTTGAAAAAAAACAAAATTATCCGGATACGACCATTTCTCGCCCGTCAATCGACGCGCAAAGTTGCTATGTTTCGTGCGGGATTTCGTAAGACCCTGAATAGAGCTCGCGCTCCGCCGTGCATTTAGTCATAATACGACTTGTCTCCCGTTCATTTATTAAAATAAACGATTGTTATGCATTATACATTGTTTAAATATGCTTATGTGTTCAATAAATATTTTGTTGGAGTGGACTTTTATTTAAAAAATGAACATTTCGATGGGTTTAATGATGACTTTATTCTTTCCAAATGTTATTGAATTACACTATTGCCATTTGTTACGAATTTATTGGTACAGTAAGAAATTTCTATTTGTAAACGCAGAACTGTGTTTATATTAAAACAATTAATATTTAGACAGGTTTTTAACTTTATAAACATATTTTTTTTTGGTTTTTCCGAACTCAATTCCGCACCACCCTTGAGGTTAAGTTCACGGCGCGTATTTATTCATGTGGTTTTTCCGATAGACCTATCCCACAGTTTTCACTTTTTCGTTAGTGAATTTCTCACTTTGTCATGGTATTAATAGTCATCATATTCATTCTCACTTATCACAGGCGGTTCGCTTGCTTTTCTTTTCAATGAACCAGTTGATCTGGGTAAATGTACAGTTGTTGGAAGTTTGTCATAACTTCGTCGTCTTCGTCATTTAAGTCATCTACATCTTCTTTAGCGGTCTTGCACAAAACAGAACATTTTAAACCTGATTTTCGACATCCACAAGCCTTGCCACAATTGGTTGTACATCCACAGGATACAATGTCCAGAACTTTGCGTGGTTTCGATTCCTAATCGGTTGTGATTGACTCCAAGTCCATTTTTCTCTGCACCGATCCACTTTTGCAACTTGACCTGAAAACCAAAACTGACTTATCGCGTTTACCTCCCACGAGCTCAGCAGCGAAGCAACATTTCTTTCGGACATATTATCAAGTGCAAAAGTGAATCG
Source organism: Abscondita cerata (assembly GCA_030710515.1). NCBI lineage: Eukaryota > Metazoa > Arthropoda > Insecta > Coleoptera > Lampyridae > Abscondita > Abscondita cerata. The sequence goes on from JALBCR010001190.1 coordinate 96,713, forward strand.
ATGCGGAGATAAATTCACTTGGAACCAATGTCAACCGATCTGGACTTTATATTCTGTGGATGTACAAACAACTGTAGCAGGGCTTCTGGATGTCAAAAATCAGATTTGAAATGTTCTCTTTTGTGCAAGATTTTCTGTGGAGAAACCTGCACAAGTACGAAAAAAGTTGCGTAGGACTCGAATGAAGAAGACGACGAAGTTGATGACGAACTTACAACGATGGTACCTTTCATTGAAACGAAAAACAAGCCAACCACCTGTGATAAGTGAGAATGAGAATGACGATGGCTATCAATATCATGGCAGAATGAGAAATTTACTAAAAAAAAAAGTAAAAACTGTGGAGTAGGTCTATCGGGGAAAAAATATAAAAAAAAAACGCGCCGTGAACTCAACCTCAAGGGTGGTGCGAAATTGAGTTCGGAAAAAGCAAAAAAAATGTCTTCATAAAGGATAAAGTCATCATTAAACCCATCGAAATGTTTATTTTTTAAATAAAAATTCACTCCAACAAACATTTTGTTGAAATAATAGGTATATTTAAACAATGTATCATGCATAACAATCGTTTATTTTAATACATGAACAAGTCGTATTATGACGAAATGCAGCGCGGAGCGCGATCGCTATTCAGCGTATTTTGAAATCCCGCCCGGAACATAGCAACTTTGCGCGTCGATTCGGGCGAGAAATTGTTGTATCGGTATAATTTTTGTTTGTAAATACTTGAAATTGCTTTATTTTTAATAAGGTTCTGTTACAAATAAGCGTCAGGTGCACAAGCGACAATAAAACGGCATATTATTGAACTACTGGCAGACGCTAAAATAGTTATTTATGTAACAAGGACAAAAAAGTGCACTTTTATGTACGAGACTGAATTTGCTGGCCGAGGCGTTAGCCGAGGCAAGCAAACAGGCGAGGTTATTAAAAGCACTTTTTTCCGAGGTACATATTAATTTTTCCGTTGACCTTAAATTAATTAATTTTCTATTTATTACCGTTTACTGAAAACAAAATGTTTAGTAATTTTAAACAAAAATTTTACGTTTGTTCTGATTTTACTGTACCTAATGTTCACTTCACCGTTCAGTATTGTAACATTTGTGTCAAAATTTATTAAAGGAAATAAAAGCTTTCCGCGTTCGAATATTGTACCGATAAAGCATTTATTTACAACAATCACATAATTTTTATAAGAGCACTTGATTATGATAGGTAATAGGTAAAACATGTACTTTTTTATAATTTATTAAAATAATAAAAATTACATTTAGGTAGTGTTATTTTGAAGTATATTTAAAAATGTAGTTATAGTTGGAAGCCTACCCTCAAAATTAATGCATTTCTTTAATTGTTTATGATCAAAGATGTAATGAAGTTTCTCCTATTAAACACATTAAAGTCGATTCTTACTAATTGGACATATAATAGTTATAAGACTGAGTTTGTACCGTGGTCAGACTTATAATCATTTTATATTCAATAAAAATATTGCCTGACCCTAAGAAGGTATGCAAACGTAGTTTTTTGATTCACTCCGAAAATGTTTCAAAAAATGTAATAATCTTCTTTCAGCTTATTGAAAACTGTGAAATTCACCTTGTTTTTGTGTACGAATAAATCTTGAATCCAGTAATGTTGATGGCTTATATGATTCTATTTTTGTTTTTTCCTGCGACAGAATCAATATTCAAATGATTTTTCACAAGTAATTACTGTTCTTGTGTTTTCCATTAGCATTATTACTTATTTACATCAATCAAATACAGTAATAGAAAGGTACCCATAATTAACTCACTTCTACTGTAAGTTTTTGTATTTTATGATCGTGAAAATTTTGTATCGGAACTCCGCTTCTATATCAAAATGTTACCTAATAAAATTGTCTAAAGCAATCTCAAGTCGTATGAATTCTGTCTTACCTTATAAATGAATAACTTTAAAGAAGTTAAAGTGTTACATATTGAAAACAATGTATCGAGTATTGTGAGATTACAACCAGGCTCTTCTATATGCTTCACACATTGAAGAAACTATAAACAATTTATTAATATCATTTCAAAGCACTTAAAATCATTTACTTGTAATTTGAACAACAAATTGTTTTTGTTCAAAGTTGTGTGGGATTGAGAAATTGAGGTTATAAATGGAAGTAAACAAACAATATTCTGCAGTATCTAAAATGTTTCAGTATGTACCTAAAGTACTGTAATATCCTATGTAGTCACTAAATTCATCCTTTCTTAAAGATGGGTTTTCATACTGGTTACTTCGACTTTATTTAATTTGACATAAAATAATAATTGACATTGACAGATGTTTGCGGACGAAAAGTGTTTGGGAGAAAGTGCGGACGAAAAGTGTTTGCGGACGAAAAGTATTACAGTTAAAAAGTGTTACTTTATGATTATTCATGGAGTACGTAAAACTCAATTTTATAATGAGGTCGACGGAAAACGCTTTTACTGTCTAAACATTAAAAAGCAAAAGTTCTTTTGTTTTCACAACTAATTAGAGGTTGGTACCTCGGTTATGTCGTATTATGAATGTAACAGTAAAGTACCAACTTAATTCGTCGAGAATAAAACGTCACTAAAACACTCGAGAATCTCGAAAATTTGAAAATAACACATGAAAACTAGCAATGAACGCTTTAAGAAAAATAATATATTTCACTTGGAGTTAAAAAATATAATTGTTAATAATCTACTATTTTGAGCAGTTTTGTCAACTTTGAAGAGCAATAACGTTTTTCCCGTTAAGCGCACAGTTTTTTGTCATATAGCAATTTTGAATATATAACTCAACACGAATCCAAAGACACCAAGTTTATGACTGTGTGATAATCAGAACGCGAATATTGTGTTATTTGAGGTTAGGGCCTTATAAACATGTCCCGGTAAATTATAGACATAAACTTAAATCAAATTAATCAACTATCAATCATAGGTTAGTAGCGTGTTAAAATATCTGGCAACGTCGCAACTAAACAAAATTTTGTTACTACTTACTCATTGGCTAGAGGAAATGGCGGTAAAATACTACAACAATAGCATTATCCATCGATTACAATAGAAAAAAAGGGGATTTTGAAATCTTGGAAACATGCTCTATGGTAATTAGAAAATTCATACTAAAACTAATAAGCTCATTGCGTATAATTAAAATTACAAAATTTCATAGAAATTAATTATATAGCTACAGGGAAATGGGCAGATACGTTAAAGATAATATTGTTATTATGATTACTCTTTCTAAAACAGTAGGTATATTTTGAGCTGAAATGGATTTTTTCTGCTTTTAAACTAAGTGCGGAAATAAGACTTGTTTCCGATTAAAAACTGTGAAATGCTCATAATTTCAATAGGTATTTGTTTTGCTATTCATGAAGATAATCCACCCACTCTGAACTCTAAAATGATGATGTTTTGAGTTTTTAACTTATGCTGCGTAATCGGAATGTGAATTTTCTCCATATTGTCACCGAGACAAAAACCACAAAAACCAAAATGAAATTTATTTTGATTGTTACACGCATTAATTTATACCAACATTTAGTCATCATCGTGCTAATTCGGCAATTAATTACGCCACCACTGACACTACAATTAATTGTCCATCACTCTTACAATTTTTTTAGGTCGGGGAAAATTTAAAAACAATGGTGCGCCTCTGTAACAAATTTTAAATAAGCTAACAACGTTAACAAAATTTAGTGGGTATAATTAATGCTTGAAACGCATCATTTTATTGTTCACAGCGTTATGTAACTATTAATATATTAGCAAATGTAATGACGAAAAAAGAACGAGTTTTATCAGCCTACAGGGCGATCTTCTGTAATTAGTTTTACAACTACATTTTACAGAACAAAATGCAGAAGGTTATAATTAAAGCTAGTATTGCATCCTCGCTATTAATTTTATGATAAATATCGCATCGATTGTAATTCGAATTACTATTATTTGACTTACTAAAAAGTGATAGTGAATTTCATGGTGTTGTAATCATTTCTTTGGGTCAACGATGTGGATGCTGCATTTTGTTTTATATTAAAACCATAAGCTTCGATGACATTTACATAAGACCATTAGACACCGAAGACTTTTATTTCTAAAAAATCGTATGAATAATCGTGCCTACAGGAATTTTTCCGTAGATAATTACAAGAAGTAAAATCTTATATAACGAAATTTTGCAATTGGAACCAAAACATTAGTAATAAAGACACGTCTGAACTTTTTTCGCTGCAGTTGGTCAATACTTGAACTTTTGATCAATTAATTTAGACCGATTCTTATGATTTATAGGCACCAATTTACTATGAACAAGAAGTAGATCTTTAATTGCGATAATTAAAAATACTTCGATTTTGATGGAATACATTTCGTTTGCGAGCTCAATGGTACAGTCAACGACATCGATCATTAGCATAATTCTTGCATAAGTTTTCACCTAAGATTTATACAGTTAGCATGAATAATTACAATAATTTATATTCGACAAGTTAATAACATTTATGCGGCGATTGTTTGATTCTCGTATTAATATATTTGATGATAATTAAGTGCGAATTATACAAATTCGCGTATTTGTTTCTTTTTGAATATTTACAGTAGAATAAACGTGTGAAAAAAAAAACTTTAAGTGTTGAAATCACATTTCCTCGCATAATGCGTACATTTCCAAATTAAGAATTTTTATTCGAGTTCATTCGCTTTAGTATAATTACATTTCTTTAATTGTAACTTTAGTGTTTATTATAATTCATAGTTGCTTTAAAAATATGATTTAAAATATTTAATATTGAGAAACTCTTGTAATATTTCTAACATTTTTACACAAATTTTATTAAATATTGTCCTTTTTCAGATGAAAATATTTAATTTAAATTAATCATACCAATATAAAGTTACAAAGTTTTATTTTCTGTTTAATACTACTTACCTCATTAGTTCAAAAAAATAGTTCAAATGAAAATTATTGATAATGAAATTTACAATTATGTGATTTATTATTCTTACTCCTTTAAATTTTATGTCGTATGAATTCCTTCAACAAGAAAGCCTTCTTTAGGAGTGGGTAACGTGTGAGTGTCGACGTTTCGGCAACCAAAGTGTTGTCTTCTTCAAGGCGTAGAAATAATTAATTTTTTTTTAGTAAGATTCGGACAACGTTATCTAACAACGAACAAAATAAATTAAAATTGAATACGCTAAGAAACAATTACTTTAATAAAAAAGACAAGACTAGAATACGTTCGCTTGTTTGAATTTTTATTGAAATAATTGTTTGTTAATGTATTTAATGTTAATTTATTTTGTGACGCCCCTATTTGTTAGTCTGTTGGATGATGTTGTCCGATTTTACTAAAAAAGTATTAATTACTTCTACGTTTTGAAGAAGAAAACATTTATGGTCGCCGAAACGTCGGCGCTCATAAAATAAATGAGTTCTTTTGTTGTTCCCTCACTCTTAAAGAAGACCTTCTTATTGAAGGAATCCATACTATATGGAATTTACAATATTTTTTATTATTCCTTTTTCATATAATTTTAACAATCTTAAAGATATTATTAAAACAGAAGTTCTACGTGTACACCATTTTTCGGTAATTCTTTATGGATTCTTGAACAAAAATTGTGTATAATTTAATTATAAGTTTAAGTAATATTTTTGAGAAAAATTATACATCATTTGAAAGTGTTTGAAGTAAATTGCTTACGTTTGGTACCAGTAGAGATGGTAACAAAAATCGATTACCCGGTTAATTAAGTTTCAATTTTTCTATAGTCGATTTGTGAAATCGTTTTTTCCAAAATCGGTTTTAAAGCCGACACTTTTAAGTCGATTTTTAAAATCGGTTTTTAAAAGTCCATTTTTACTCCACTTCTTATAAATAAGATGGGAAATTATGCGAAAATTTCCAAAGCGAAATTAAAATTTTTTTTTTTTCACATTTTTCTATGAAGTTTTACGTCTGTTTCAAGGGAAATAACGCGTCATTTGGTTTGAGGAAATGGGTATAACAACAGATACATACCTTTTAACTTCGTTTATTTTTCTTGTCTACGGCTGAAGTTCATTGTTAAACTGTCTTTACGAATATTTAAGAATTTTAAGATCAGTAACAACAATTATTTAAATTCTTGAGAAGATAAATGGATCCATGTTAGTGGTATTGGCAGTAACATTATAGGAAAATAAAACTACTTTTTCTTAGTAGTTGGCCAATACTAAATTAGTAGAGCCAAGAATAAGTAGAAGTAGTTTTTATTTTCATATAGTTATTTGAATGTTTTTTTTTTCTACAAGCTATCTTTTTCTATAAAAAGATCCACACTTTCTAAACGTTCTTGCACGTTTACTAGTATCGAAGCGGTATAGAGTTCTGCCCGAAACGTTTGTTTTAACGAAATCTATAACTTGCACAATTTAATTGGTTTTTTTGAAAAAGTCTACTTCTTAAAAACCGTTTTATTTAAAATTTTAATCGTTCGTTGCGCTTACTCACTAACGACCAGTGTCTTTGTTAGTCATTGGTTTGTCATAGAAAACACCTAAGGCTAAAGTCTAATTCATTATTTTAAGATATTAAACGATCCAACTTAGCTTAGCAACAATTACTAAATTTATTCGTGTTTTTATTATTTTTATACAAATAATGTAAGAAATCTTATGCATACATATATTGAGATTAGTTCTTTAATATACTATTAACATACGATTTTCGATCTATAATTTGTTAATCGATAAGAAACTGACAGTTCACAGAACATTCTAGAAGTTTCGATACTTTCTAAAATACTACAATTTCTAGTTCTAGACCGGAAAAACCAAAATTTTGGAGTATTTTATAAATTTCAAAAAAATTCTAGAATATTCTAATATTTAAAAAATTTGCTGAATTTTGATAGTGCTAAGAAGGAGAAACTGGCCAAAATCGTACAACACAATTAATTGTTATAACTTTTTAAGGTTTTTTAATAAAGAGTCATGTGTCTAAAACTAAACTATATAGCTCCTGAGATTGAATGTTTTTAACAGGTTTCAATAAGCATAAGCTGTTTACTACAGCCTCCAAAAAATTTGACATTACCCAAACTTGGCAATTTACAGACTGCAATTTATCACATAACCGATAAGATCTTGTGACATAAAGTTTTAATGGGTTTGGCGATGGTCGACTAGAGATCTCTGGCAAGGCCCATAAAAAATTCGAATCGAATTAGTATGTCTTGCGATTAGTTCATTTAAACATACCATACTATAGTAGTATTAAATAAAGAATCACTTGACAGCTATTTCGTCCTTTTGGGAATTTTCAGGTATAAGGAAACTTGAGTGCAACTTCACTATTGTATAGTTCTACTATTTAGATTTGCGACATTAGTGCCGTTGGTGCTAACGTAGTACATTAGAAAAATGATCTGCAACATGAGCGGCATTAGATGTCGCAACTCTGATTACTATTTAGCCTTTAATCTGTTGCATAGAAAAGTTGCAGTCACTTTTTAGACGTGCTACGTTAGCACGAGCGGCACTAGATGTCTCAACTCTTACTATTTAGCTTTTAGTTTGTTACATATAATCTAAATAATTTTACTGTTTAGTTTGAATATTTTACTAACTTTAATTCATCTGAAAAATTGAAAAAATAGGAGTATTAAAGTTTTCCTTTACATACAATTTTATCTATTTTGCTGGTATTTGCTCTAAATATGTTCAATAAATAAGCACAAAGAATTTGATGAGGCAGTTTGTAATTTTTAGGTTACCTACTGCGATTAGAGAAGATCCAAATTTTATATAACCAGTTACGAACAGCATGGTACACAGTAGTCGTGCGTCAATGGAATCAATTTCCGCACCCTATTACCATCAATAGTGTCTTACAAGAAAAAATTTATAATAAAATAATATGATAATAGCTGCTTTTGTTAATCAACTGTTGTTTTTCGTCGACCTTGTTAAAAGCAACCATTCTTCGTCCGCATTCAGTTTAAGAATTTAATAGTCCAAACATGGCTTGTAGCGTAACATGAAATAATCTTTGTGTCTAGAGTCTTTGGAAGTTAATTGGAAGCGCATTTTAGGGTAACATTGAAGAGTTTTTTCGATGAATTAGAGTTAGTCCGTTACAATGAAACAAAAAAAATTTGTCCGGTGGCCGACCAGCCGTGTCTGTCTGTATGTAACAGTATATCAGGAAACCGCCAGACAGATATTTATAAAACTTTGCAGATCAGACTTATTTATAATAGAGATCTGGTTACATTTTGGGCGTAATTTATAAAGCCAAAATGTACGTTAACCTAAACTTTGGAATATTTTTAAAAATACTTAATTTGCACATTTTTTCTTTAAATAAAAGTCGTTTATAATTTAATTATACATAACTTTGTTTAAACTATTTTTGATACGATAAGTAATACCGAAATATAACTATCAAGTGATACCAATTGTTTTAACAATATCCCCACCAAAATGAATTATACAAAAAAAAGTTGTGAAAGAAAAGTTGTTGGAAATTTTATTGTCTATAACTATTGTTTAAACTATTTTTTTTCTGAAACGCAATTTTGATTTTCTTTTTATTTTCAACTCGTCTTAAAAGAACGTGCGCGCCCGGTATCTCGTTTTATCCCGACGCGACGTAGAAACGGTAGTGAGTAGCAGGAAGCGTTATCAGCTAGATAGATTTAACAATTGTTGGCGGTTACTGAAATTTATAATTCAATTTTAAAAGTGCACTTTTTCTTCTTTCTTAAACATTGATTTTTATTCTGCAACGAATCTTTTTTTCACTTTTTGTATCAAAATTATTAAGTTGCGAGTTGCGAAGCTGTTCGACGATTATTTTATTTTTTGATCAAAATGTTTTATATCGTCGCACACATTCGATAATAATTTACACGTTTATTAGTATTTTTTTTTACAAAATTTTTGAGAATGTAAATGTACGGAATCAGAACCAATTGTTGTTGGTGCAAAACACGTCCTTACGAGGACGACAAACAGTACGGATGAAGATTTGTTCACATTCTGTCGACAAAATTGCTTTAATGCTAATGCGTGTTACTTTAACACAAGAGGACACTAGATGTCGCAACACTTATTGATCGTATATGATGTGCCCTCCAGTAGAGTATAGGTCACAGCATGCATTTGTACAATAGTTAACTGGCACTTGAGTTTTCTCACCCCTGAAGAGTCTTAAAACGGTGAAACAGCTGTCGAGTGATTCTAGGTGTTTGTTTACTATTGTACAATATCTTGCGAACTTACAGTAGGCGATTCGAGATTGTTATTTATTCAAACATTTAGTTGCCTGTAGTACTCGAAGTATTGACTTACGTAACTGCTTACACATTGTCGACAAAGTTGATTTAATGCGAATGCATTTTTGGACATGTTACATTAACACAAGAGGACACTAGACGTCGCAACACTTATTGATTGTATATGCCCTTCAGTAGGGAATATAATCGACATCACGCATTTGTACAATAATGAACTTGTTCTCGCCGAAGGGTTTCAAAAAGACGAAACAGCTGTCGATTGATTCTCGGTGTTTGTTTGCTATTGTACAATCTCTTGCGAACTCAGACGATTCGAGATTGTTCTTTTTGCACTTAGTTGGATATAATAATCGAAGAATCGACTTATGTAACTGCTTACACATCTGTCGACAAAGTTATTTTTTAACATACGTGTATAAACTACTTATAAAGGGTGTCCTTTAATGAATGGCGCGCAGCAAAACTGATAATTTCTTAGGTAAAAATATTAAGACTTGACCAAACTTACCTTAATACAAAAGTTGATAATAACCGAGAAACAGGATGTTTTTGTCAATAATTCTCAGCGGTGTTGAAGAAGAAAAATCAGATTTTGTTTTATTTCGATTGTCGATTTTATTTTTTGAAGTAGGCTGTGATGACAGACACAATGACAATCGCTAGAAAATTTTGCAACAGTACGAAATACCCAGACATAACGAGAGTAGGAGTATAGAGAGGGGTTCTGCGGCATTACCTCTGCCATAAAACACTCCTAAACAGTTAACTGGTAACCGACACACCGATAAACATATAAACCGACGTACTGATAAATCGATGAACCAGTTAACCGCTCAATCGCTTCAGCGGTTAAGCAGTTCAACCGTTAACCTATGAACCGGTTTATGGGTTCCTCAATTAACCGGTTCACAGGATACCAGCACACAATTATCGACTTTTGATTTGAATTTATAGAATAAGTTATTTGTAAATTGCACTTACAGAATGAATGTGTTTGTTGTTAAAACCAGTTGTAATTTAAAATGGGTGACCTGTAACGGTATAGTAACCGGTTAACCAGTAATGATAAACCGCTGAACCGATAAACCAATGATTGGTCACTGGTTACTGGTGAATTCTATAAATTCACTTCAAAAGTCGATATTGGTGTGCTGGTATTGTGTGAATAGCTGAACTGATTAACTGGGAAACCAATTAACCGGTTCATGCATTATTCATTGATCTGCTTAACCGCTGAATGGGTTGATAGGATAACCGATTTATCGTTTTATGAGCGTTTTATGGCAGAGGTGAGGGCCCAGAGTTCTCTATCTATACCTATTAAGGAGTTTTCCGACGAAGATATGCGGGATATACACATACTATACTGGGTGAGTCGGGAGGAGCGCACCAAACTCTAGGAGTGTATTATACACGTGAAAATAATGTAAAAAAACTCATATGTTCTTATGAGATTCTCATTTGTTTTCAAGTTATGGCGTAATTAAAAATGTTCACCTAGCTTTCCACTTATTATCTGAATTTTAACATTATCAAAGTATGCCATGTTCGAGGCTTAAAGACATTTGATAATTCTGACGTTTTGATGAACTGTCAGTGAACAGTGGACTGTAATTGAACGTTTAATTTCGAATTTATGTGATTGTTAGTGTTGCCAGATACTTATTCAAATTTAGAATATGCAAATACGGTGTTTGTCTACGGTTTCTGTAATGGAAATGCTACAGCTGCTGCTGAAGAATATCGTCAACGTTTTCCACACCAAAGACATCTTGATAAAAACATATTTATTAGAGTTTTCAACAAATTGTGCGAGACTGGTAAGCTTCCCAGTGCAAACATAACATCTGAATGCGCTACTCGACAAGGTTTTGTAGAAGTAGAAAATATTCTACATCTAGTAGAAGAAGATGCAACTACTAGCTCACGGAGAATTGCCACTCAATTGGGAATTCCACAAAAAAGAGTGATAAACACACTCCACGAGCAAGGCTTATATCCTTACCACGTACAGAGAGTACAGCACCTACAACCAGAGGATTACGCTAACCGTATGGAGTTTTGTCGGTGGGTAAATAATAATCATCATGTTGTATCGATTATACTCTTTACGGATGAAGCTACATTTACCCGTGATGGCATTAATAATATTCGTAATTATCATGTATGGTCAGACGAAAATCCCCATGCAACAATCGAAAGCAATTTTCAACATCTGTTTTCTGTGAACGTGTGGTGTGGTATGGTTGACAGTTATTTAATTGACCCTTTTATTTTGGAGGATCGTCTTACAGGAGACAACCACCTCTTTTTTTTACAAAATGAATTACAAGGCCTGCTAGTGGATGTTCCTGTAAATATTAGAATGCAGATGTACTATCAGCACGATGGAGCTCTTGCACATGTCGCTCGTCAGGTCAAGCAACATTTGAATGAACGTTTTCCAGGGCGTTGGATTGGTCGTGGAGGTCTTATTAATTGCCTGCAAGATCTCCAGACCTCACACCACTAGATTTTTCTTTGTGGGGCTGGATGAAAATGAAGTCTACAAAATAGAAGTGGACACACGGGATGCACTAATTAGACGAATTGAGAATACTGCAGTCCATATTAAAGAAAAAAGAAATGAATTAATTGGGAGAGCAACAAACGCTCTTCGTAGACGAAGCAGAAAATGTTTAGAAGTCAATGGCGGTATTTTGGAACATTTATTGAAAGAACGCTATGATTAAGAAAATTTTTATGTGTATCATTTGTTTATTTGTTAATATGCTATAACTTGAAACAAATGAAAATCAGATAAGAACATATGAGTTTTTTTACATTATTTTCACTTGTATAATACACTCCTAAAGTTTGGTGCGCTCCACCCGACTCACCCAGTATAATTCAGGTTTAAGAATTGGTCTCATCTTCTGAAGAGTGTGCCATTACACTCCGTGAGTATATGAACCTGGGTTTCATCCGCCGAGTGATAGAATTTGCTCTCCTGGTTCGTAGTCACATCTAACTTGGTAAAATGTTTTTAAATGAACAGTGACATGTAAGGAATCCTTTGGAGATTCTGAGGTTTTTTTTGCTCAGCGATAAACAATTATTAGTTTCTTAGTTCCTTACATTGCCTTAGACCTGCTAGTTTATCGCAGTATTTCTTCTCTCTTCTTTGTCGACCCGGAAAGCTTCTTGTCTTGTGTGTTTGGCAAACAGAAATGACACTACTTGTTTATCTTTTTATGTGGCAATGTTACCGTTTCTAATCTTTTTTTTACTTACTGTAGACTTAAAAAACTGCATAAAAGGAATTGACATTTTTAAGAGGGAAAATCTTATCAGCCAACTGTTTTTTATTGACTGATTCTGATTGGCAGTCTGCTCGAAAACCTGCTGAAGATAATTCCTGATTTAAGTCTGTTGGAATTAGTGTATATATTAAGGCCTCTGAAGAAGCTGGCCACTTGTGTTAGCGGAACGTTGGGAAGAAAATTCAATTTTAACGATGACTTTTAGATCCGAAGACAGGCCGACAAAACGTAAACCAAATTGTCTACTAGAACTTTACAAGAGGATAATACATTCAGAAGTTTTTTGCTTTGTAAGTTTTTTTTTCTTATCTGTGTGGTACATAAATGTGTTTGTGATGTGTGCCACTATGGATTCTTCTGTGAACTTAGCGCCGGTAGACAATCTATAATTGATTAAACGTGCTTTTTCCTCTTCTCAAATGTATTTCAACTCGCAGTTGAATGATAACTTGAAGAAACCCGAGCCTAATTTCTTAGAATAATGAAAATATTTAGATAATTTAATACGCTCCTATAGGCCGCTTCTTTGTTTAGGTAGATTAACAAAACAACTCAATAGACTCAAATTGGTAATGTTTCAGTGGTGATTTGAAGGCTTTATCAAGGCTCTAACAAATTCATGTATTAATCAGCGATCGTTTATTTTATTTTGTTATTTTTAAATTGCTATATATGATCTGAATCACGAAAGATGAGCCCTACGTCATCACTGTTCGAAACTATCAAATACACACGTTCAATATCGTGTATCTTCTGTTTTACAATCAAAACAAAGATAAATGATTATGAGAACGTGAGAAAGAGAAATAATTCCCCTCTTTATGTTTTTACGAATTATTACTTCAGTTGTATTTTTAATAAATAATCTCTGTTTTACTGACCCTGTGTTCGACAATTACAACGATCATAACCCGTTATTTTACTTGTATTAATTGCTTTGGATTATCTTGTGTTTTGTCATTAGTTGTACATATTCGTAAATATTTATTTTGAATTTACATTGAAGCCAATTGTACTACGTAACATCTAAAGATGAAAACTACCGTAGGTGCGATAATTTTACTGTAATGTGAATGGTTTTTGTTAATATTTTTAAACTAAACTCCAATAATAATAAATAAATAGTTTTGTTTCCATATTTTATCTCTTAAATCGCGTTTAGTAAATTAAAAAATTTCGAACCTAGAAGTGACACTTTGTAAATTTTGATAGTTAGACTGTGACAATTGCTGTCACGTTTATACGATAGAATGGTTATAGTTTCTGATTTGACTTTAGTTTTTAATATTAAATCATCTTTCCTGATTCACAATTTTTACCGTGTTAACTTTGATTAATTAATCAACTGATGAGTATAAAAAAGTCATGACGTCAAATCCTTAATCAAATCCTCACATGTAGGGCGAAATTGAGGAGGAAACCTTACATGAAAATGTCTAATTTAAGACTCTACCTGCAGTGATACTTTTGATCTTTTCTACATTATTCAACAAGACTGATTTGTTTTTTTTTTTGCAGTGGAAACTTTAGGAGGTTGGTTGGTGCGGTCTGTTCTATATCTTTCAAGGACATCGATCTATCTATTTAGTTTTAAAATTTTATTTGTTTTAATGTAATTTGTATTCATGTCAATATTTCACTAGACAATTTAAATTTGTTTACCTGATTTGCATTTACAATAAATAATTGATCAATTGTTAATTGTTGCAGTGGTATTTCTTTGTGTAGTTTTGACATCTCATATTCATCTATATTTTATGAAGATTTTAGTAATTCATCAATGTTATTATTTAAAAACATTGCACACATACACTTACGTGTATAAAATTTTGAAGTTATTACCCTACCAGTTAAAAAATGTGTAACAACCGAATTAAGCCAGTTAAAAAAAATCTTTCTTAATCATTACGTGATTTTTTGCAGTGGATTCCCACAATTTACAATAGAAGAAATGAGATTACACTTATTGCAAAACACTTAAGATTAAAACAAAGCAATTAGAACATCGCCTCTAACCTGTGCGAATGCATTAGAAAAAAAGCTGTTAATCAAGTAATGTTCGCATTAAGTAAAGTAATATCGATGTCTATTATTTAATAAAGCTTTTTAAACATTGCAAAATTTAATCTGTAATACTTTTCTAATAACAATAATAATAACGGCGCTAATTATGCAACAGACTAATTACCAACGGAAACTGTCCATACGTTTATTTTTTTTTTATTTTTTAATTTGTGTTTTAAATGGTGCAAAAGCGAAAGGACTGAGATGCTTCATAACGTTTCGCAATTCAAATTTTATGTACAAAGTAAATGTAATAATTAAAAGTTTAAAAATTATTGTTTTATATAATTAATACCGATACTGATTTTATTTCATAAACTTTACCAGATAAGTTATTATATGTGCATTAAAAAATTTGTTCTACTTATGCGATGCTAAAGGTTAGTAGAGTTACTGACAAAAAAAAGTACATTTACTTTTTCTCCAAAGAAATGCGGTGACTTTTATTGATGTTACTTCACAAATGATTATCTCATCATTAGATCTATGAACTTGGAGTGAAATGTAAAATAGTGTCAACTATGGGTAAATGGAGCTGGTAGTGTATGTATGCTTTACATTTACCGGGATTTGGAGTCTTTCAAATTGATGCAAAATTGGCCTTGCAAAATGATTGCACTAAATAGTGGGAGATAAGATGTACCTATATAAATGCGCAGATTTATTCTGTTTGTTACAGTTGAATTTAGTTTCTGGTCTTCAATAAGCTAATAATAAATAATAATGAAATTTTTAGTGGTAAGAAAATTGTGATTTGGGTATTAGGTAAATATTTGAAAAACAAACTTTTCAGGTATCGTTACTAGTAGCTGTAGCTAAAGCTCGTCCCGATGTTTCCTCAATCCCATCGGGAAGCTACTTACCCACCGGCGGCGGACACATAGGTGGAAGTTACGATTCAAGTCATATTGGCGGAATTGGAGGAATTGGTGGTATCGGTGGAATTGGTGGAATCGGTGGAATAGGCGGAATTGGTGGAATCGGTGGGATCGGCGGAAGTTTCCAAGATCAGAAACACGTATACTTCTACGCCGCTCCTGACGAGGAACAATACTCTAGGTTGCGCATCAACATCGCTCCAAACTCCCAAAGGAACACGAAGATTATTTTCGTCAAAGCACCAAGTTACGGTGGTGTTGTGCCAGAAGTTATTGCCCCACCATCTCTTTCCGAAGACAAAACTTTGGTCTACGTCTTGGTTAAGAGGCCAGAACAAGGTGGACAAATTACCATTCCTGCCGGTGCAGGTATTAAACAAACCAAACCTGAAGTCTTCTTCATCAAGTACAAGTCTCAACACGATGCTGAAGCACAAATTAGTGGAGGAGTTAATGGACAAATTGTTGGTGCACCCGTTCCCGATGTTGGAAACGAATCCAGCTTTGTTAGAACTTTGGATTCTGGCTCTCGTCATCATGGAGGTATTGGCATCGACTCTGGTTTCGGAGTAGGTGGTGGCATTTCTCACGGAGGTGGAAGCATTGGAATCAGTCACGGAGGTAGTGGTCATACAGTTATTGGAAGCGGTACCGGATTAGTCAGCGGTGGAGGAAGATACGGACCACCAGGAATCAGTGGGCCATATTAAACAGTCACAAATTTACGTCACTTGACTTACAATGTAAGTTAAGATTAAAGTATACACGTACTGGAAGATATGTAACGCTTGGTTAAGGTCTCTTTGAATGATGTATTTATTTTGTATATGTTATCTATTTTTTTAATAAAATATACAGAAATATAAAGCAAAGTGCTGAAATATTAATTAATCACCTTTTATCTGCATTAAATTCTTAAGTTTTATGTAAGGTTTGATATTGAGGAGAAGGGGTTCATAGTATCACTGCCAGTATGTTAAAATAAATTATACAACATCCTTGCGGTGGTCGTGAAAGGATAGTGATATATACACTGTATTATTGAAAGCATAAAATCAAATGATTCTTACTTTTACATATTAAGTACGAGAAACAAGTTTAATTTGGTTCACAAAAAAATATTGAGAAAAACTGAATCTAGGTTTCTGCACAAATTACGTATAAATAATATTTTTTTACAAATACAACTCTTTGTAGGTTTTAAAATATTGAAACAATTCCAGGGACCGCGTGATGACTGAGGAAACGCAGAAATCTACAAACTAACACTGTCAAAGTACATAAAATATTAACTCAAAAGCTCTAGACAGTAAAAGAGATGATGTCAAAAAATTCGCGGATTAAAAATGAATGTTAAATGTCAAATTCATCTTTTCAGAAATGTTTTCATTATTGCCTTCCTCGAAATCGTTTCCATTAATTCAATCGAATGACTTTAATATTAACGGCCAGTTTTTCAATCTTTGGTAAACTTTTCATTTTGAGTTTACCGTTATGGTGATAATTGTTGTCACAATTGTCTTCTTGGAAATTAACCAAAAGTTAACCTTAATCAGAGATTGAAAAACTGCCTCTAAGTCTGTAAAAATTTAAATAATTATGACTAATGACATCAAAAATTTTCAAAATTGGAGACAGCGGTGTTTTTTCAATCCTTTGATTAACTACAAGATGATTTTTTTATCATTCACCTTCATCTCAATGTTCTTGAACTTGAAAGTAAATGATGGGTCATGGAGCTTCAATAAAAGTAATCGAAAATGTAATCTACGTGAATTTATACAGGATGTTCCACGATGAACTGACACTATCTAATTCTCTGAGTTTGTAAAAGTTTGACAATTTGAGAGCGCGCACTGAAAAAGTGTTTTCACGATTGTCATCTCTGGTCATACCGGAAATTGATGTCAACTTGCTTATTTTAAATAGCACACCTTATAGATTATTTTATTTTTAGATTCTACCCTAAATTCTAGACACTACTTATTTATAATGTTCTAGGTAAAGGTAGTGTAACTGTATTTGACGTATTTCATGTCAAAAATGACGTTTTTAGACATACAGATCAATAAGTGTTGCGACATGTAGTGTCGTCTTGTGCTATCGTAACACATGTGAAAATGCATTTGCATTAAATCAACTTTGCGATAACTATCTGTTTTTGCAATTTGAAAGCCTTTCTAATTTAATTGAGGTTAGTTTCCGGGTATTATGAAATTTACTTTGGTGCACTAAGTTGATATTTCAAATTGATGCAAAATTAACCTTGCAAAATGAATGCACTGAGTAGTGGGAGATAAGATGTACCTATATAAACGCGCAGATTTATTCTATTTGTTACAGTTGAATTTAGTTTCTGGTCTTCATTAAACTTGTAATATTTAATAATGAAGTTTTTAGTGGTAAATGATTGTAATTTGAGTTAGGTAAATATTTGAAATATAATTTGTTTTCAGGTGTCGTTATTAGTGGCTGTTGCTAAAGCTCGTCCTGATGTTTCATCAATCCCGTCGGGAAGTTACTTACCCACCGGCGGAAGCATAGGTGGAAGTTTCGATTCCACACACATCGGTGGAATCGGTGGTATCGGTGGTATTGGTGGTATCGGTGGTATCGGTGGAATTGGTGGAATCGGTGGAATTGGTGGAATCGGTGGAATTGGTGGAATCGGAGGTGGTTTCCAAGATCAGAAACACGTATACTTCTACGCGGCTCCTGATGAGGAACAATATTCTAGATTACGTATCAACATCGCTCCAAATTCCCAAAGGAACACGAAGATTATCTTCGTCAAAGCACCAAGTTACGGTGGCGTTGTGCCAGAAGTTATCGCCCCACCATCTCTTTCCGAAGACAAAACTTTGGTGTACGTCTTGGTTAAGAGGCCAGAACAAGGTGGACAAATTACCATTCCCGCCGGTGCAGGTATTAGACAAACCAAACCTGAAGTCTTCTTCATTAAGTACAAGTCCCAACACGATGCCGAAGCTAGAATTAACGGAGGAGTTAATGGACAAATCGTTGGCACATCGGTTCCCGACGTTGGAAACGAATCTAACTTTGTTAGAACTTTGGATTCTGGTTCTCGTCATCATGGAGCTATCGGCATCGATTCTGGTTTTGGAATAGGTGGTGGTATTTCTCACGGAAGTGGAAGCATTGGAATCGGTCACGGAAGTAGTGGTCACACAATTATTGGAACCGGTACCGGATTAGTCAGTGGTGGAGGAAGATACGGACCACCAGGAATCAGTGGACCATACTAAACAGTCACAAATCTACATTACTTGACTTACAATGTAAGTTAAGACAAAATTGTATACGTATTGGAAGATATGTTACGCTTGGTTAAGGTCTCTGATTGATGTATTTATTTTGTATATGTTATCTATTTTTTTAATAAAATATACAGAAACATAAATCTGGGACATTTATTAATTACCTTTCATCTGCATTACCATCTTAAGTTTCATATAAGGTTGAATCGTTAATGTCAGCGAGGAGCGGTTCTTGCAATCAGTGGTAGTAGACTAAATTGAATTATACAACATCTTTGCGGTGGTCTTTCAAAAATGTTCTTTGAAAGGAAAGTCATATACACTACATTATTAAAAGCATAAAATCAAATGATTATTACTTTTTACTTCATATTAACTTAGTTTATTAATTAAAGTACTTATTGTGTTTAGTTTACATTTACTATGGATTCAATTCCATTATTATCAATATTTTTTCAAAATATGCAGGGCGATTTTTAAGTTGATGCTTTTTTTTAAACTGTGCATAGAACTTCTTAAAATAAACAACAATAATTAACTCAAAACTAAAAGATATGTTTTGTTTCAAAAGAATAATCGATCAAGTGTGGGAGTTGGTCGGAATGGGCCAGTTGCGTGGCCCTCGCTCACCAGACCTTACACCACGCGATTTTTTTCTGTGGGGTTACATGAAAGCGTTAGTTTTTAAAACACCGGTAAATACGCGGGAAGAATTAATTAACAATTAAATTAAAATTGAATTAATTAAACAATTAATTTTAATGTGGCATTTTGTTGCCTATAAAACTGTGTAAAGGTTCCAAATTTTAAGAAAATCGCTTGTACCGCCTTTCACGTAATACTCGGTAAATTTCATTACGGCAACCCAATTTACTTGACTGAGCAAATACAATTTCATACAATCACACAAAAGAAACTAATAGCTATAAAATTAATACCGGAATAATGATCGCCAACAACTAAGACCAAATATTCGTCGGATACCATAGACTCAACTAGGGACCTGGAGAAATCCACGTGCACGTGCAGTAGATCCAATAGCGCCCTTCAGTTAAAAATTTAAAAAGGACAAAAGAGTCTACCCTAACGCTCTCTTTTTTACCAGTAAGAAAACATGCTTTTAGAAATATTGAAACTACCCTAAATTTAGTATAAGAAATCCTTGCAGTTTGCTGTAGTGTTACCAATTACAAATTGTTGATTGCTGGTTGATTGTTGATGTTTGGTTGGATCGTTTTATTCTGTGTTATTTATTCATTATTGTTGCTATTCTCGTTATTTATTCGTTTCCTAAAACAGTCTTTTTAATCATTGTGTTGGATATTTTACTAAATACCCATAAATAAGTATGTTGGCTGCCGTGACGAAAAGAGAAACAACCAGGGTAGACTCTTTTGTCCTTTTTAAATGTTTAACTCAAGTGCGCTATTTTGCCGCTTCAACAGTTTTCTTCAAGACTCGTACTCGTGCACCAGCTCTACTTTGAAAATTCCCCACCTGCAACAACAGACTCAGCTCCGCCTGCACCACGATTATTTTGTTGGTCTAAAACGGCGGGTGGCAAATTGTTTACTGCCCCAACCAGAAACGGAGAATTATGCCCTGCGTTACGGTTATAAAGATGGAATTCCAGAATCCAATATTTATTAATGTTTCGTATACATAATTTGATACGGCTTTTCAATATGGTTACGATTTTCATACGATTCTAAAAATTATAAAGCCTTAGGACACTAATATTCACACGTTTTGAAAATTAAAATAATTCTGTACCAAATTCTTTATACAATAATACGCTTTCGGATGACCCAAAAATTAAAAGAAATAAACAAGGACGTACCCATACCGCGATCTGAACATGGCTACCCGAGAACGTACTGCATTCCTCACCAAGACACAAATATATTAAACTAGTGAACCACGCCCATTCAGACCAGAGAATGGGCCTAGAATAAGTCGGAGTGAGATAAGAGCATTGGAATGTGTCTATATTTCCTTCAATTTTTAAAGATTTGACCTCACCAGCTCAGAGGTCAAAAGTCAGGTCAACATGTAAATGGCCTAAGTTCACCGCCTTGACCTTCTGAAAAAAATGAGCCATCAACCATCAAAATCGGTTTAGTAGTTTTGGAGGAGAAAGCGGACAAACAAACAAAACTCGATTTTATGTATATGATTAAAACGGCCTTCAAGTCCTGAAAAAAATGACATCACATGCCTATATTTCCTTCAGTTTTCAAAGACTTGACCACACAAGCTCAGAGGTCAAAGGTCAGTTCAACATGTAAATAGGCCTAAGTTCACCGCCTTGAACTCCTGAAAAATATGAGCCATCAACTATGAAAATCGGTTGAGTAGTTTTGGAAGAAAAGGCGCACAAACAAACAAACAGAAATACAAAACTAAATTTTATGTATATACAGGGTGTCAAAGAGACCACTCCCCAGGCTTGTATTTCCGTTATTTTTTATTTTTTTAAATGAGATTAAATTCTCTATAAGATAAGTAAATACAAGTTTCAAATTCTGCACTTGTATAATGGTAGCGATACCTTTTATTCTCTTTACAACCATATAAACAAATATGGGTCCTACATAAGAATTTTTGTTAGAAAAATACGATTAATAGTTGAAGGTAGGTTTGCCATGGAAATGTCTGATTTTTGCTATTTTTATCTAGGAACCTATAAAAACAATGCGTAAAGTTATTTTTAAATATTTTTTTAATTTTCGTAAATGAGATTAAATTCTCTATAAGATAAGTAAACAGTCACAATTTGGATTAGAAATCGCACCCCATTTGAACAACATAGAGTTGCATTTTGAATGGCCTGTTCTTATGCGATTTACTTTTGACCAAATTTTTCTTTTTTGATTAAAGCCCGGGACTTCTATGGTTTGATCATCAATGAGATGTTTATTGAAAACATCAACTCCAAACCATAATTTTTTCCACTCTTCAACTTCAGAAAAACCCGTACTTCAGTAGTCTTGCAACCATATAGGACTTTGAGATTTAAGTTTTTTAGCAGGAGGATTTTCAATGTCATTCCAAATTGGTAACTTTTTGTTAAGTTGGCATTTATCCCATTCTCGTTTTAACGCAGCTTTTCGTCGAATGTGATCTCGGGTAATGTGATATAAAATTTCAAAGCACTATAAGCACTTTTCCGTTTAGTCCAAAATAAGTGATTAATAAATATGTGAAATTTGTAAGAACTGTAATGTACTTTACTAGCATACAAGATTTTTTGTAATTACTATCATAGTTTCTGAGTTAGTATATTAAAGAACTAGTTTCAGAAGCCGCATTTTATAAGTCGAGTATAGTTGCTAAGATGCCTTCTGAAACGAATTCTTTATACTATTTGTTCTATTTTAGGTTTTTAGATTGATTTTAAAATAAAATTTCGCGAGTTTTTAAATGTAGGGAATTTTGAAATATAATTGATAGGGTGCAATATTTTCATTAACTTTCAGTTTAAATGCTAGTTTAAGTTTAATTAGAACATTTATCGTACGTTTAATTAAAAAAAGGTTGGAAATAAAAATAAGTAGATAAATAAATCTATTGAACATTAATTACGATTTAAATTAACGCACGCCGAACGTAACGACAGCTTTGACGTTTAATATCAAATCAGTTTTACCACCATTCGGAATAAAATTGTTCTATTTCTATAATAGAACTCATTTTGGTGCTTTTCATAGCTCTGTAAGCGACCCAAAATAGAAAAAATATATAATGGGTGCTTTTTTGAAGCAAACTGAATAATCTTTATTTTTGTATAAAGAGGTCTTCCTCAAAAAATACGTGGTTTTATGACTTTTTAGCAAAAAACTAAAAAAAGTGTAAAATTTTGAGATTTTTTTAGTTTGAAGCCATATCCGTAGAAAGTAGCAAAGTTAAAATTTGCATTTAACACGCCCAAAAACATATAGAGCGATGAGAAAAAACTTCTACATTTTTTCCTGGCTAAAATATCTTTTGACTGGACTAATATCTAGAGAATCGGATATTTCTCGAAGTACTATCCATAAAATTATGAATAAACATAAATATTCCAGTTTAAATATCGGCTTGTTCAAAGTCTACTTACGGGTAACTAACAAATTTTTCTCAAATGTTATGGAGTCTAAGTGTTGTGAAACCATTGACTGTATTGACATTGAATCGCTTGCACAAAGTAAGAATATAAATGAATTCCTTCCTTCAGTATGATGTGGCAAGTCGTTATAGGAAGTTCAATTTGTTTTTACAGCCAAGTTAAGATGTAATTCGTTAGAGCGGAAAAGCAGATGCACCGTCTAATATACTAATTTAATTAAAAAAACTTATATAAATATGTAGTTTAATCCTTGAAGAAAATTAGTTTTTTATTATCTGTCGAGAAAGCTTAATGCGATTGCATTTACATACGTGATCGTTAACTCGAGTCGACACCTAGGTGTGCCAACACTTACTTAATTGTTTTTAATTATATTTTTTCATATTTTATTTAATTTTACCCCAGTCAATACAGCAAATAATAAGTAAATTTTTGACAAAAATAATAGTAGGATACCGGCTGCGCTATGTAATTGTAAATAGTATAAAGTACCTTATATTCATGTTTTATACCGAAAATGAATTGTCATTATATTGTTAATTAACATTTAAATGCAAAAAAAGTGTTTTTTCTCAACTGTTTTTTTATGAGTGAAAAGTAATAAACCAACATTAATGGTTGTAACGGTAGAGGATTACAACTAACGACGGCTCTAAAGGAATAAACAAAAAAAAGAACAAAAGGGAAATATGGATCCATGTACCGCACACGGTTCGTGGAGAATAAATTGTTTATAATAGGTAGAGCAGCAGCTTCCGGCTTCGTCGGAGAGTGGGGGGTTCTTAAAGACTTATAAGAAATTATATTGCTGTCTAACAAGGCGCCACCTGCTGGATAAAAGAAACAAATTAAACCGACCAACAGGAGATCAACAGGTTTTACTTAAAGCCTAATACGCTAGATTAAACAACAATTAGTCTTAAGAGAAAAACAGACAATTTAATAAAACAACAAACATAACTTATAGTAATAGGTGAATGTGATTGAAAGTAGCCTCGCATAATAATACGTAATTTTCACAAATAACGTACCGGATTTACCGGTAAGCTTTAGTCACACCAAACGTAGTGTTAATGTTCCAATTGAGGATTGGCTAATAGGAATACTCGGCGCACATATATCACTTACACACGGTGATTTATCTAGTTGAACATGCAACGACACTGACTTAAACTAAGATTAAAAGGGTAAGAAGTACCTCCCGCAAACCCAAAAAACATTTTGTTTTTGCGTCAACCGCTCCAAGTGAAGCGCACGAACCCGTATTGAGCTGGTTAATAAACGTTCGGTTGTGGAGAGTACCACCGAATAAAGTTTTACTTCCGAATTAAAGATCAAGCCGTTTTATGTCGTATGTACATGAGTTTCACACGCATTAACAATGAATAAGCTACTGAAATAATAAAACTTAACTGTTATTTATTTAATTTAATCGTATGGTACATTTTAAATATTGTATTGTGATGTAAGTGTTATGTATGGTGCCCCAGAAGATCAGTATAAACCTGTACAGTGTGGTGACGAAACCGTGTGCAATTGTGGGTTGGTTCGTCTTGGCAAAGCATTTGCTTCAAGGTTTAGGAAAACCACTAAAACCTAAACATGCCAACCCTTACCCTCCCAGGTATTCATATGTAATAATATTAACCAAATGTGTAAGGTAAATAAAAACATAAAATATAACAGCACAGCCATAGTTTTTTATTTTCCACATAAGAAAACATATATACATTCTCTTATATGCGTACAATTCAAAATGAACTAAGATATAAAAATAAAGAAACATAATATAAACATAAATAAAACAAAACCAGTTAAAGAATAGCAAAACAATTTCATCTCCACAGTGTGTTTCCTGTAAAAGATATCGACCCTATTCCTGAAACAAATATTAGACAAGAAATCTGATTTGTTCTTACTCAACCCTTCAACACCAATTTGCAGAATATTTGTTGTGTGCCTTATATTAGTACGGGATTGTGTTTTGTAAAATTGTGTACATTTTTTCCTAATTATCCAGGAGGGTCTTGATGACCAGGTCCGTAAACCAAAGTGGTGATTCTCAGGAACAACATGTTTTTCTTGTTGACCATGGAGTACTCTAAGGTACTGATCACCTTCCATATTTTATATTTATATTTATATTTTTATATTTAGCTGTAATCTGATGAGCGAAGTCCCGAGAGTAAGAGTTTTCTGCTAGCGACGATATCGACAGTTCGGGAAGTTAGGTAATCCTAGGATTCCTCTTAGCGAAGAGAAACGGAAGGCGTTAGGCTCTCTCGTTGAAGTTGTAAAGCATAACCAATCCCTGTTAGACGTGGTAGCCACCGGTTGCCTGCAACTTATCTAATGCGAAACCGTAGTGTGGTCTGTAATTGTCAAGGAAGGTCTTAATCAGCCACTCCAGCACCCCCAGGAGTTATCCAACTATAAAACACAGCGTAATCATAAGGTCAAGAAACGTGGGTGAATTTAGACAGATTTAAACTTAACCAATAATTTTTATTGGAAATATTGTAACACACATAAATGATTTTTGTAAATTTCAATTTAAGATGCACGTTAAAACCACCCGTGCGGAAGAAGAAAATGTCCGCTTTTCGTCTAGGAAACTAACTCGAATTTTATTTTCAACCAATCGAAAATTAGCAAAATGCGCGCCAA
The DNA here is from genome assembly GCA_030710515.1 of Abscondita cerata. Taxonomy (NCBI): domain Eukaryota; kingdom Metazoa; phylum Arthropoda; class Insecta; order Coleoptera; family Lampyridae; genus Abscondita; species Abscondita cerata. The sequence goes on from JALBCR010001190.1 coordinate 122,315, forward strand.
ATACGACTTTCGTCGCAACATATTAATTGCGACATACTCGTAACATATTGCTCTCGACAAACGTTTTATATTCCTAAAATAAAACCGTAACATGGTGTAAAAAGAAAAGGTGTCGACTGTAGAGAATAAAAATACAAATGAAATGAGTACTTATTCGACTCGATCAGGTAATAAAATTCCAAAAAAGTTAAATATTTGGGCTTTTCTTTTTAAATTTGTAGATCTCATTTTTTGAGATGTAGCATAATTCTTTCAACCTTTCAACCCTGCAATTGTCGCGCAATTAGTTCATGGAAAATTGCGATTTAAATTTTTAAAGCAAAATATATTTAATCGAGGCTGAATGCTCGTGTGGTTGTCCGTGTGTCAGAAATAAAAAAAAATTTGAAGTTGAAATAGAAAGGAACAAAACGTATATTCTTATTTTTCGATAAAATGATAATTAACATTCAAAAATGAAAAAAATGCATGCAAAGTTGACTGAAAATCACCGATGTGAGAAAACGGCGGAGTAGTGGGGCTACCCGTCCACTAGCGCCGTTTGAGGGGATTTCGATTTATATAAGCGCGCTGAGGACGGGTACTCCCACTACTCCTCTGTTTTCTCGCACTCGGTCATTTTCAGTCATCTTTGCATGCAGTTTTTGAGTGTTAAATATCATTTTATCGAAAAATGAGAATATAAATTTTATTTCTTTCTATTTCAACTTCACTTTGTTTTTTATTTCTGACAATCGGACGACTACACTAGCATTCAGCCTTGATTGAATATATTGCTTTAAAAAATTAAATCGCAATTTTGCATAAATTAATTGCGCGACAATTGCAGGGTTTTGCACACAATAAGTACGTATTACCTCCCATTTCCTGCAAGATTTATGCTACACTCAAAAAATCACGGTCCTACGAATTTAAAAAGAAAACCTAAATATTTCACTTTTTCCGATTTTTCTCGGAAATTTATTACCTGATCGAATTGGTACTCATTTTATTCGTATTTTTATTCTCTACAATTTTTCTTTTCACACCATTAATGTTGGTTCTATATTTTTCACTCAGGAAAAAAAAGTTGAGAAAAAGCCATTTTTTTTGCATTTAAATGTTAATTAATAATATAATGACAATTTATTTTCGGTTTAAAACATGGCAGATGCTGTATCCTACTATTATTTTTGTCAAAAATATATCTCTATTTACTGTACTATTTAAGTAATATTTTGATTTTTCTCCACTTAAATAAAAAATAATAGTAATTTTACAAGAGCAGTTTACTTTCTTGAAATATTCGAACAATATTCTAACATGACATGTTTTATGTTGCGTATAATCAATGGCATAACGTTCTAAGCTTAACTAAGTCACTGAGAAATTAAAACTATAATTAATAATTTCATTCCGAAATCAAAATAGGATTTTCACGGTCGCTTGCTATACATATAGTACATAAAACTGAAAGTAATTTATTAATTTGTATTTCGAAAACATTCAAATTTTCAATAGTAACGGAATATTTCTTTTTTTTTGAAAATTTATCACCTCAATGTAAACATGATAAGAATATACCTTCTAGTCTTTGCTTGGGGTTCTTAAAGAATAAGTGGAAAAAATAACGCACTTATGTATCAAATAAAAACCTGTATATTTTTTACAAAAAGAATATATAAATCATATGTTTCAAGAAATTACATTATACAGGGTGTCCTGGGAAAAGGTGAACAAAATAGATTGTTTAAGGAAAACGTACGTTAGTAAAATGTTAATATCAAACGAGATTAGGGCGTTAAGTTAACTTATCCTTTATCAATCAAATTGTATTTTTATAAAACAATTGTTTTATTTATCAATATTCTCAAAATAATGAGTGTTGAAATAAAAAACTGGGTTGGACAAGCCGTGGAATTAAAATGGTTTAAATGTTTTTACATTGTACACAAAGTACAGCAAAATAGCGTGTGGTAGTGTGATATAAATATAACCTAAAAATTGCTAGAAATGAATGAAATTATAGTCTTTTCGACAGGGTGCTTTGGAGCGATCTCCGATCGTAATTTATGTTTGATTGGTAATTTTAGTAAACCGTTCTATTATACGAGGCGTGTTTTTAAAGTAAGTACCGTTTTGCAATAAAAAAATAACAAATAAATATTTTTCAACAAATTTTTTTTTATTTGAAAAACTATACTTTACTCTACTTTTCTACATAATTTCCACTAATATTAAGGCACTTATCGTATCGTGGGACCAGCTTTTGTATTCCATCGTCAAAGAAGGACGCCGCCTGCGTTCAGACACAATTTTATAAAGAACACTTCTTGAGACAGCACGAAACTGTTCAGATAAGGACGAAATCGTGAATCGTCTATTCTTTTTCACTTTAGACTCCACTTTTTGAATCAAGTCATTGGTAATGAGTGAAGGTCGCCCACTTCGTTCTTCATTATGAATGTTTGTGCGGCTATCTTTAAATGCCCTAACCCTTTCCGTACCATTTCATCACTCATAATGCTTTTACCATAAACATCACTGATTTGGCGATGAATGTCAGCTGATTTAAAGCCTTTAGCGCTGAGAAAACGTATTACAGCAGGCTGTTCACAGTCGGCGGGATTCTCAATAGTCGGCGGCATTTTACAATCACGCAAACAGATGTAGACTTGAACGGAAGATTCCGTAATGGCGTCCGTGGCTTTCCAACAGATATAGCTACACGACGCGCATGCGCTAAACCGAGACCGCAGCGCTGCGGCGGCGAAAATTAAAAACGGTACTTACTTTATAAACACGCCTCGTAGATTTACATCTGCGGCTGCGCTACCTACTGAATTAAAGAGCGCCCACAGATTGCTCTCTGTTGATCTGCACTGAAAGTCTATCATAAAAGTTTATCAGTAAAAATCAAACTCCAAACATAACCTTTACATAAACAAAATGTCAAATTTATAACGTCGACGTTTCGGCAACTGATTGTGTTGACTTCTTCCAGACCTCAAATCATCACAACTAAAAAAGAACTGATTATTTAGGTCTTGAAGATAGCAACACAATCAGTTGCCAAAATATCGACGCTATGAATTAACCTGTTCTTTTGTTTCGTATCCTCACTTCTAAAGAAGTCCTTTGTAGGAAGGAATCCTATTATTAATTAAAGCGGTATTCATAAGAAATCACATTAACTCTTCTTTATTTCGATTATTTCTTCGGTACTTTTATTCAAATTTTTATTTATATGTTACTCATTAATATTCTTGTCATTATCAAATCATCTACATCCATGTTATCTAGGTTTCTAATTTATTGTAATTATTAAAGCTACTGCACGTTTCTTGTGCCAAATTATTATATTTTATCCTTTGTAATTTTTATTTTCTATATTAATTGGATAAAATTGTGAAGGAATTTAATTTTTAAGTTAGGTATTGATTGGTAACAATGGATTAGAAATTAAATTCAATTAGTTTCCAAGGAATGAAACCGTAAACTACAGGGTCTACCTGTAACAGAGACAAAACCAAAAACTGCACAAAAAAAATTATTTTGATTTTTTTTGGTTTAACTATCAAATTTTGTTTTAATAAAAATTTAAAAATTGTTAAATTTTCACTTCGTTTTCCATCAATTCCTTTCTACCTCATCTCATAATTGTATTCATTTGATGTATTTTTTTATATTCATATCTTCTTATTTCTTATAATTTGTTTGTATTTCTATTCATTACTTCTCTGTTTTATCCAATTTTTTATTCATCAATTCATCTTACTCATTAATACTATCATCACTTCTGAACATTGTTGTTTTTCTTTTTTCTCTAGCTTTTAAGTCATCGTTCTTAGGTTTTTATCGGTTTTTATTTTATTATTATAGAACGTGCTGCACTTTGCTTGTACGAAAATGTTATTTTTTATGTTACTTTGCTTTCAATTTTTAACAGATGAATATCCTTGTAAGGATTCCTTCAAGTGGAGGGATAAAATCAAAGACCATTATCCTGGTTTCAATTTGCCGAAGTTTCGGCATATCCTTGCGAGCTTTATCAAGGCTTCTTGGAATCAGGGCAGTGGTTTTTGATTTCATCTCTCCACCTGAGGGAATCCTTACGAGGATATTCATCAGTAACCACAATTTTGGAGGATTCAATAAATTTAACTCAATTTCAATTTTTAATTAACAATTGCTGTAATTGTAAAGAAATAGGATGTTAAAGTATTGTTTGTTCAATTGTTATCCAATGAATTAAGTGGAAAAATAAATTTAATGACTGGAATTGCTAACTATGTCTTCCATCTTCTTCTTTATATCATTTTTATTCTTACTTTCTGTAATTCGTATCATTTGGTCCGTATTTTTCTTAATTTCTTATTCGTCCGATTAATATTCATTTGTCATCGTTTTTCTTTTCATCTCTAGTTTTTGTGGTCATCATAATTTGTTTTTCGTCCATTTTCTGTATGGATTACTAATTTATTATTATAAATCGGCATCAAGATGCGAGGGCATTTTGTTTATATTGTTAATTCTTGTTTTTTACTTTAATTAAAGTTTTGAAGGAATTCAATTTCATAGTTATTGTTTGTTTATTTGTGATCTAAAGAATTAATTGGAAAATAAATTTAATTATGTTCGATATAATTTGTAGTAAATTTAACGAAAAAAAAATTTATTTTAACTATTCTATATATGTATATTTAAACGATAAGTTTTTCGACATCTAATGTCGACTTGTGAAAGCGTTCACGTACGTAAATGTAAGCAACTTTGCCGACAGGTATGTAAAGCAGTTAAATAGTCGATTCTTTAATAATTATAGCCAACATAACAGTTGGCAAGTATAAAAATTTCGAATCGTCTGCAGTAAAGTACGCAGAGGTTGTACAATAGCAAACAAACACTGAGAATCACCCGACAGCTGTTTCGTCCTTTTAGGACTCTTCAGGAGTGAGAGAACTCGAGTGTAAGTTCACTATTGTACAAACGCGTGCTGTCGAATATATGCCCTATTGGAGGGATCACAATATTTAAACGATAAGTTTTTCGACATCTAGTGTCGACTCGTGAAAGCGTTCACGTACGTAAATGTAAGCATTACATAATCATTTACCTCATTTACCCTAAGGTGTAAGGCACATTTCATTCTCTAATAATACATTTCATAAAAAAAAACACTCATGCATTTCATATACTATAGATAAATTTTTTCCATGTTGTTTTTGGTCGTCCTCTATTTTGCTTTTTTACAGTTTTGGCCTCCCATACTCTTTTGACTGGTCTATTATCTTCCATCCTTTTAAGGTGCCCATACCATCTTAACTGGCATTCCTCAATCCGCTTTACTACTGGTTGTACCTTCACTTGTTCTTTAATAGAGTCATTTCGTATTCGATTTCTTCGTGTAACTCCTACTACTTTTCTTAGATATTTCATTTCTATGCTTTGAATTTTGCTTTTAGTCTCTTTGTTAATACCCAGCTCTCGCATCCATACGTTAATATAGGTACAAATACCGCTCTATATATACTTAATTTTGCTTTTACGGAAACTTTTCTTTTGGCTAGGAAACTATTTCTGAGGCTGTTGTACATTCTACAAATATAAATTAGAACAATATCCACATCTTAAAGCATAAGATGGTGATAGGATTTTTTGAAAACATTAATTTGGGTTCGAAAATTAAATTTGTGTGAATGGCTATAGTCCAGGAAAAATGTCATTTGAGTGGAAAATAATTGTGAAAACGGGAAAAATTACATAGGTTTGAGGGGAGGATCCTTGCTGAATATGAATCTGAGTTTTCGGGATTCTGAACTCCCCGGACATACACCCCCCCCGCATAATGGGGAAAAGGGTTAAATTTTTTTGATCGACTATATCTTGTGATATTCTTGTACAATTATTACAATTTTAATCCTCTTGACCAAACTCGGTATTTTTGCGGGTATAAGCTTGAAAATAGTTTTTTTAGAAACAAATGAATTCGCTTGGATTTGTGGAAATGTACGAGTCAGAAGTCTCTAAAAACACCCATTCTGTTCAGTTTTTGACACTCGACATTTTTGGTCCTATCATTGGACCGATGTTTTTCGAGTTTTTCACGAAGGGAAATATTTTAAAAATTTCTCTCTTCCGGGTCATTTCCGCCAGAAAAAAAAAGAATGCTACGCTACTGCACTTAAATTGCTCGGTTTTGGGCGGGCAACAATTTTGATCCTATCCCGCGAATTAATTGGGCTTACATTTTTTGAGTTATGGCGTCACGAAGGGGAAATTTTTTTAATTTTTTCTCCCTCGAGTTCTTCCCGCCAGAAAAAGAAAGACAAATACTATGTTAGTGCACTTAGAATGCTCGTATTTTGGGGGCAATAATTTTTGTCTTATCCCGTAAATTGCTTGCATCAATACTTTTTGAGATAGGGACCACAAACTTCTCCATTTTTTCGAAGTCGTTTTTGCGCGCTTTTTTGCGAACAAAGACCCACGGAGAAGTTTGCTCGGCGACTATTTCGAATTCTTTTCGTGCGCTCAAAATTTTTTATCCTCATCACTAACCTCGAAAAATCGATACTTTGAAAATATGGAGCAGTTTTTGGTCCATATCTCGTTAGAATCGATTTCTCGAATTCGTGACAGGAATAAAATTATTGAACATAAGAACCGTACATTTTGAGTACGGTAGCGTTGCATTTGGATGCTTCTACTAGCGGGAAATGGCTGTGAAAAGTAATTTTCAAAAATTTGCTTCCTTATTACGTCACATATAGAAAAGTATTGATCTAAGCAATTGGCGGAATACGGCTAAAATTATTTCCCGTAAATAAATCTAAATGAGTGCGCTAGCGTGGCGTTTTTTCGCGCTGTAATAGATCGCGAGAGGAAAATTTTTTCGTGACGCCATAACTCGAAATTAATTTGGATTTCTTTCAGTGACATTCTAAGCAAGTCCATTTGTATCTAAAAAAACTCATTTTTGATCATATATCTCGAAATATATCGATTTTTCGAGTTTGGTATAGAGAACTAAATTTGTAGGACAAAAATCCCTCGGAAAACGATCAATATTAAAGGTATTTAACTTTTTTCGCGATTTTGGAGGGGGGTTCCGGGGGATCCCAAAAGCTCATATTTATATTTAGTCTACTGTTTTATTGTTTACTTTTTACTAAATTTTTATTTTATTTTAATATAGGTTGGTAACATTTATCTAGTCCACTCATTCAAATTTAATCTTATCAACACATACTTCTCATTTTAAAAAAATGCAATAAACAAAATAACAATACATTGGATAAAATGAAAGAACGTATAAATACTTGATAAAAACAAGAAAATGGAAGAATGTTGAAAACAAAATATAATAAAAAAATGAAAATTGTGTCTATAAAATGGAGGAAGAAAATGATAATGTGTAGGAAACTGGTATTTTTTAATACTGTAGATTTCATTAGATTGTAAGCATTAAACTAAATACTTTTTTTCCGAAATCATCACTAAAGTAGCAAAAAATTTAGAATCGCGCATGCGCGGTGCAAAATTTGTCATCAAATCGAAAACTCTTGATTACATTTACTCCTTAAAGAACGTTAAAAAAATTGTCTGATTTTGTTCAAATTTTGGTATTTCGGAAAAAATATGATATGACCTCGGCACTTTTTCATCAAACTGAATATTTTAACACCCTTTTTTTTACTTTTTTCGACGAATTAGAACTAGTAATGAAGCAAAATAGTTATTTACATTCGCGTGAGGAAAATTAAATTTTACAGCGCGAAATAAATTTGACGACGCGTTAGTGGAGTGCTTTAAATTTATTAAGCGCTGTAAAATAATTTAATTTTTTGGCCGACGATTGTTAAATGGTAAAAATTATCAAATATTTTGCTGTCAATTGTCAATATCGGTCGAAATCACATTATTTTTTACCATTTAAAATTTTTTACGCACGCTCTGCGTTTGATGTACGTAATCATGATGTTTCAGGGTTTGTAGTTTCAATGTTAATTTGATATCAAAAAAACCACCCGCCCGATTTTTATGAAACTTTGTACATGGACCTTATTTATAATTTCACAGATCTGATTAGATTTTACGCATATTCTATGTAGCCAAAAGGGCCATTCTCCTATACAAATTTTTACACGTTTTTGTTTCAAATAAAAGTTGTTTACAATTTAATTATACACATCTTTTGTTTAAACTATTTTTTTATTCGATCTGTAATTACTGAGATATAACAATCACGTGACAATAATTGCTGTAACAACATCTGCACCTATATCAATTTTACAAAAAGTTAAGGGAGAAAAGTTGTTGGAAATTCGATTGTCTATAGCTTTTGTTTTTAAAACGCAATTTTATTTTCGTTTATCGGGCGATGTGGAATTCTGCGGTAAACGCTTGTTTTAAACTTTTGTAGAATATCTACGCATGTTTTTTAAGTTGTTTTTAAATATGCATAATTATTTTTGATCTGATAATTATGTAATGAGCTTAAATACTATAGTCATGTGACATTTATTGAGCAATAATATCAACAATATATTTATTTAAAGAAAGGTATTATTTGATTAAAACTTTATGGAATGGTTCCAGGGGGGTTGGCATCCCGAAAACTCATATTTATATTCAGCAAACCCCCTTACAAGCTTATGTGGTTTTTTTCGTTTGTGCGATTATTTCCCCTTACCCCCATTTAAAAGACAATTTCCCGAACTATTATTATTTGCTATTTTATTGCTTACGTTATATGAAATTATTATTTTATCTTAATATAGGTACGTTGGTAACATTCACCCAACCCACTCATAAAAATTTAATCTTATCAAAAAGTTCCTTAATTTAAAAAAAATGCAATAAACAAATAAACAAAATAACAATAAACTAAAAGAAAGTATAAATAATTTATAAAAAACAAGAAAAAGAGAAGAATGTTGAAAACAAAATATAATAAGGAAATGAATAATGTTGACTGTAAAATAAAGAAACAGAATATAATGAAAAGAATTGAGGAAATTTTAAAAAATAATTAATTGTAATAAGTAAATGAAAATGGTGGCTACAAAATGGAGGAAGAAAATGATAATGTGCAGGAAGCTGGTATTTTGTAATACAGTAGATTTGATTAAAGTTTGAGCATTAAACTAACTAAATATTTTTTAAAACTTTGTAAAATATCTACGTATTTTTTTTAAAAAGTTATTTCCAATTTAAATGTGTATAATTATTTTTTGATCTGATAATTGAGGACTTAAATACCAAAGGCACGTGACCGTTACTGAGCAATCATATAATCGTAAATATATTTACGTATTTAAAAAAGTTAGTATTTAATTTAGTTATTTTCTATAACAAAGGAGTTTTCTGTTTTTTTAGAATATTTCTTAATTTTTTTGTTTAATTTAATTTATTAATATGAAACAAAATTTATTTTAAATTACATTTTCTAAGTTTTGAATGTTCAAAAATCTTTAATATTCTGTAATGATTTTTCTGACCGAGGGACAATGAATCATTTTTCAAACAAAATAAAGGCACGTTTTATTTTAATAATTTAAAATCGAATAAAAATAAATTTAGAATTGTTACGTCGAATGTTTCATGTCGGAACATTACATTTAGTAAGACACAAACTTTACGATGTAAGAATGTCATCATTTTCATTACACTTTCACAAATTCTCATTCAATTTATAATTTCTCTAGGCCTAAAAAGAATCCCTTTCAGAATAAAAAAAAATATTAACTTACATTGTAATTATATAACTTGAAGAATCATTTAAGATTTATGATATCATTTTTAAATTAAGCACATGCCACGACCTTAAAATGTTTATATACACTTTTCAATAATCGGGACACATTATTAAATAAATCTGTAATTACGACAAGGATTGCCTACTTGAGTCACTCAACCATTTACCTTGTCGTCATGCAGTCTTCACAGTTATTGTTAATTGAACAATGTTAACACTCTTACAACAAGTGTAATGCAATAAAGGTTGATAGGACCACAGTATACATCTACGATAGGACTTTTCATATATATTTTCATTTCTGCAAAAAAATATTCAAGGACGAAAGTTGCTCAATGCAAGATCATGAATGAAACTGAGTAGTACTAGATAAATATGCGCCATTAAATCTGAAATTTCTTCCACAACAAATTCGCATTAGTAACAATTTCTTCATTGTTTGTGCTCATTACTCGGAAAATCTAGTTCGAGTTTTACTCACATGGCTTCTTGTATAACATGTTTTATTGTTTACAGTAATAATCGTATTTTACTTAATTTTTTAAAAATAAATATTAGGCTTGCGCGATTACTTTATCACTGCAATATTTATGAAAGTATAGGTACTTCAGTAATAAATTGAGGTTTAATTGATTGCGTATTTTTTGCAATAATAACGTTTAAAGGATGACACTAAATGTGATTACGATTTACAATTGAAAATTATAATCATACAAATACATGTATTAAAGCGATTCCACCACTTTCATAATATTTTTTTGTATGTATCTTTTTTTTTCAAATAGGTTATTTTTTTAAATTTTTTTATTAAACGGTTAAATGTTAATTCAAATGTACATCATTGTCCTTGGTAAAAAAGAACGGCCGTTACAGTGGGGGTGACATGTATAAATTTCTTAGTAAATTCTTAAGTCTGTACAGTTCGTTTTGTTTTTGTTTGTAACAACAACAATGAAAACATTTACGGTAAGTGTACGTGAATTTTTTTTTTCTGTAATTTGGACGCAAATATTTCTTGCAGCTTATTGTTACATTAGTGGCATTAGCAAATGCCCGCCCAGATGTATCTCATTTACCATCTGGCAGTTACTTGCCTACCGGAGGACAGAACATAGATTATCAAAGTTCTTTCAGTAGTGGATCCACCAGTTTTGGATCAGGGGGAAATTTTATATCTGGTGGTAGTTCAGGTGGTAATATTGGTGGAATTGGTGGAATCGGTGGAATTGGTGGTGGCGGTTTCCAACAAGACCAAAAACACGTTTACTTCTACGCAGCTCCCGATGAGGAACAACTCTCTCGATTCCGCATCAACATTGCTCCATCTTCCCAAAGAAACACTAAAATTATTTTCGTCAAGGCTCCATCGTACGGCGGTGTTGTTCCGGAAGTTATCGCTCCACCATCGTTGTCGGAAGATAAAACATTGGTTTACGTGTTGGTTAAGAGACCCGAACAAGGTGGACAAATTACTATTCCTGCTGGTGCTGGCGTTAAACAAGCTAAACCTGAAGTATACTTCATCAAATACAAGACCCAGCAAGATGCCCAACAACAAATCCAAGGTGGTCTTCAAGGACAACAAGTTGGTTCAAACATTCAAGATCTTGGTAACGAAGCTAATTTTATAAGAACTTTGGATTCTGGTTCGAAAGGTACCGGAGGTATAGGGTATGATTCTGGAATTCAAATTGGAACGTCGGGTGGTTCGCAAGGAATTGAAATCGGTGGACAAGTAGGTATTCCCGGACCTGCTGGAGCCAGTGGCCCGTACTAAGTCAAAAGAAAGTCTACATACGCTCGTGTTCTATTTGAATTGATTTTACAATTTTGTAAATACGTACCGCTTTTATATGGTTTTTACAGTATTTATTGTGTGCATACGTTATCTATTTTTATAATAAAATATATGTAAATAAAAAACTTTATCATTATTTAACACTGTCTTGCTGTTTAAAGAAAAGTAGCAGTGGATTCTTTAGAAGAAAAGTAAATATTTAAAAATAAATGTAAAGAAGAATTAAAACAACAAATAATCTTATGATGAATAAAACTGCTAATTTACGTCATCACTCACCAGACAGTTCAGTTAAGCTTTCATGTTCTTAAAAGTACTACTAATTCCGAGGGAAGTAATGCGAGGTACCACTTTAGACGTTTCATTCAGTTAAAAATAGCGTGACAATATCACATAGATGTGACGGTACTAGAACTAAACCAACAAGTTTATTATAAAATGACACATACCAAATAACACCAATCTTACTCTTAGGTCAGTTCTTAATCTTATGTAAATTGTGTCTCAACTTCATCGTCGTAGATGCGACAGTGAAAAAAACTTTCGCAAGTTGCCTCACACTACTACTGAAATGACAGAGTGTTTAACAGTTTTTAGTGTTTTCTTTTCTGTATCTGAAAGGTTTTCCAATTAAGTTGTCTTGAAGCGACGTTGGTGTTAACACTGCTTTTTAAATAGTGCTTCATTTACCGAGGAAAGTATTAAACTGCTTCCGGTGGATTTTAGCTGCGTCCTTTTCAAAATCTTTACATTAATAACATTTTTGACAAACAGAATTTCTATGATGTTTTTAAAATTATTTTTTTTACTACTAACTTCGTTTTTTTATTTCTTTCAAGGCCGAGTAATACCGTTGATGGAAAAATACGCAACGGATAAGAATAAAATGTAACCAAATAATTGCCCATACATGTAGATGTCGATTTAACCCGAATGGTTTCAGTTGCTTCGTGATTGTTGTTGATATTGCGTCGTAGTTGAATAGGAGTTTGTTTTTCGATGTTACTGTGATTTTTCTGACATTGACTAAATGGGTATACGTCAGTTACACAAATAATATAAAACAGGGTTAAATCGACAGTAGGCCATCTATATGTCGGGGCAATTTTTTAGTTATATTTTATTTATATGCGTCGCGTATCTTTGGCAAATTTTTCAATAAACGGTAATATTTCATTGACTAGTTTGATATTAATTAATTTCTGGTAATTAAATAAAGAGATACCCAGACTGATGACAAATGACGGATTAAGTGGATACGTTCAAGAAACAATGTCTGTTTGTGCAACGTATCCCGTCCTACTATATTTATGATAGCAACTTGAAGATGTAAATTATTATTTAAATTATTGAAGAAATGGGAGAGCAAAAAGGACAAAAATGAGAGAAGTGAGGAGAAGAACAGAACGCAGGCAAAAATAAAGTAGAAGGAATGGAGTTGTTGAGGACCAAAATTATAAACAAACTTTGTTTACGGTTCTAGTCAGGGTCGTAAAAAAATTCCGTTTGCCTCTTAGCTGTACAGGGTGTCCTTAATTGGTTCGTTTCATTGGGTACAGCAGATTTGAGTAAAAATTAGTTTTTTTAATTAGTTGGTTGAGTAGATTTTTTTGTATTTTAATAAATAATAATAATAATACGACAATATAATAAATATGTATTTGGAAATTTTGTAATAAATATAATAAGTTAAAAGTTAAAGGCAACAAATTACATCTCCTAAATCCGAAAGAAATACAAAAATTAAATTTGAGAAAATTAACAAATTTAGAACACCCTGTACAACCTGCCGTCAATATTTTTATCAGATTGTATTTTTTACCTATAAAAAGTAGTGTCGATTATCTTCACTACATATTATTTTAATAGTCACTTTTTTAAAAATAATAATCTAGCGTCACAAGAAACAATAAAAAAAATTTGAAATTGAACTTAAGGGAAGGGTAATTTTATTTTTTTTCAAAATTCTTTACAGGGTTGCAACATCATTTGTAATACTTTTATTATTGTTAGGAAGCATTTGAAAAACATATGACAACAGTAATTTTTAGTTTACTATTTTTGGTGACCATCACATTCTTAATCAAATTTGTTTGATAAGGACAACGCCTACTTAGTTGTGCTTTTTCTAATTGAAATAATTGAAACAAGCGTTCGACTTAGAACTTCACATCGCCCACATACCAACAACAGTGTAAAAGCTTGTGACATAAGTACAACATTTTCCTCGAAAAATAAAATAAACGAGTAAGAGGTATAGAAAGAGCGTCGCAACTTTGATTTTGATATAGAAAAAGTGAAACAACTAAAGTTATAGATAATAAAATTTCGAGCAACTTTCATAGTTTTTTTTTATATAATTGATATTCTTGGAGATACTGAAATTATAAACAATGTGTAAAGTGAATATTTTTGTTAATATTCCAAGAGTCGGAAAATTTATGTAGGTTAACGACTCTTTTGGATTGGAAGATTATTCCGAAATTCTAATGATATCTGCGCTATAACACTAATATGCCAAGTTCTAAAACTACCGGTTTTCATCACGTAGTGTTTTTTTGCTTTTTTATAATATATTTACTCTAATTCGTCTTATTTAATCAATATACCGATTTATATTGATCTTCTAGGGCTCCATATATTATACTTACATCACAAGATAATAATGTATCCTACAAATAAAAAATATGAAGCAAAAATTAACAACGCTCGATGTTTTAGAACAAAAAAATAAGATATTCCATTTTCACAATTTTTTCTAGAGCAATACAAAAATTACGATGTGTATTTATTTTTTACTATCACCCGGTATAATAAAAAAATAAAATGTGTAAAAATGGTTTAAGTAAAAGTTGTAAAAATTCAGTTTACAATAGCTTTTGTTTTAATTGTCTACGGACGAAATTTTAAATTTTTTATGTATTTGGGGCAAAAATGGTGACCCCACGAACACGACATACGAAGCGGTAACAGGACAGGGGCCATAATTGGATCTTCTCAACATATCTATATGAACGTTTGTTGTTCAGGTACACAGGCTCAAGGTTTGGCTCTGCCTAAACTTTTTATTAAGAATAGAATTATAAAAAAATATTTTTGTTTAAGAATTCTGAAGTACCACAAAAAATTTAAACCTCTTGTATTTATTTGCGGAATGTTTTAAACACTCTAATTATGTTACGTTTACTACTTGTTTCGCTACATTTTGGCTATTTATGCTATATCGAAACATTGCCGATATTTGTCAGCTGTCAAAATACCGGTGAAGTATTAGTAACCTTTAAAACCGTGTTGGATTAACACTTAGGTTCTTTATTTGTATTAGGATTAGCGTTTGCTTCATTCACATTTGAAAAACAATATTGATCTTTTAAATTTTAAGTGACATGCTGTGGTTGCTATGGTGACAGTCGATCCAGCATAAATGCTAAAAAACATAGTCGTTGCATTTCGATGTAGAGCTCCGGAACGCTCAGACCTGGTGAACGCGACCATTAATAAAACCAAAATAATATATTAACCAAGCAGTATAATGGTTTACGCGAACTAGCACTAATTTATTCGACTGTAGGTACTAATAATACTACTACTACTAATAAAGAAAATATTATTATTGTATCCAATTTTCTTAAAATAATACGTATAATTTTAATTTAATTAGTGCTATCGGTTAGTTCTAGTTAAGTTGTCACATCCATTATCTTTTCTGTCTCAACATTTTTGTGAAAAAATTTAAATTTGACATCATCATATCACGTGATCAATTTTTTTTAGTTAATTTTCATCTTGATAGAAACACAAATTGATGTCGAAAGCTAAATTACAATAAAGCTCTTAATTAAAAAAATTCTATAAATGTATAATGGGGACTTTACTGGTCACACTGTAACAATAAAGGTTGATAAAGCAACATTCGATAGACCCGCAGCATCAAAAAAAAACATAAATAATTTGGATTATTTTAATTAAAAAATAATCAATTTTAATACCAATAAAAATGTTTTATCCCATAATATCGAATTATTGCGAAACAGAGTGTGTGGTCTAATTACTTCAAAATAGGAATTAATCAATTTCGAGGCAAGGCAGATCATAAGCATTCCAAGATTAACGTATTGAAAAATAAATAAATAAAAATCGTCGTTATGGTATGAACGAATAGGTAAACATAAAAACGATTAAGTGCAAAATAAACCAATAAAATCTGTACTTTTTCATCAAAAAAAGTAGGTTAATGTCTAAAAAGATGAATGAGAAAAGTGAAGAGGACGCATTATATTTACATAAATTAACCTTACGCGTGTAATTAAATTAAATGTGCAATGATTTAAACAAATTACGTAATTCTGCTGATTTTTAGAATCTATTCGAATTAATTACTTTACTTTTACAGTATAAAGTTAATCGACTACTCAAAGTAACATTATGTAGACTTCAACAAAGTAAGGCAAACATTAAATATTCAATTAGCCTTAACTAGTCGTGTTCAACATGATTATTAGGTGACTGCATTACATGAATCAATTTTTTTGTAATTACTCTTGGAAGTCTTTTTTAAATCCACGATACTTGACAGCACGTAAACGAAAAAAGATACGACAAATTGATTCCTTTCATTAATTATATTAGTTAATTAAAAATTGCAAAGTTACAATCCCCGAAAGAAGGTTACTGGATTTTCAATATAATTTTAATGTTACATGTTAGTTAAATAACATTTTTTTCCCAAATCAATTTAAACTATTAGTATACATAATGTAATGCTTTAGAGAGGTACTTTAAGTCAATAATTATTGTAAGATAACTAAAACTGCAGAACTATAGTAAAAGGCGGTAACATTACTGTAGAAAACGCATTTAATATTTTTTTGGTACACGCTCCGCAAAATGACATCTTTGTGGCTTCATTTCATGACCCAAAATGGCCTTTTAGCGGATTTGATAATATTAATGGATTTTAGAGAACTGAAAGGTAGTAACTAATCAACCTTTATTAACAAATGACTGACCAAAGGAACGGAACTCTAAACTGCAGCGTCTATTTTAACGAACGGGAAAAATCGCACCAAAAAACTGTATTCGTACATGTGTTTCAATAGCTAAGCTATCATCATCAGCGAACCGATACTAAAAATAAAGACAATAGGAAGCTTATACATATATACTATCTGCGTGTCACGCATCGTTACACTTCAGTGATTCTTATACAAGCTTGAATAATTCCGAAAATCCTAATGGACCGTGATCATCATATTTTCTGTTTTTAAAAATTTCCAAACTTTCACAAGAATCAAGTTCGTTTTTATTATCTACCTGTAGAGTAGGCGACATTGGTTTAATTAAGAGGGTAGATAATAAAAACGAACTTGATTAGTAGTAGTTATTTTGGACAAAGAGGATTATTTTGAGTCAGTTCAGGTGATGCTTAATGAAGGCCCCTATTCATTAATATCTAAAAATCCTCTTCCCAGAATGATTGCTGATACTCGTACAGTTTTATGAGAATGTGAAAATATTATACCAAAACAACTTAGGTTTAGTTTAGACTAACGGTATCTAACTTGATTCTTCCTAGAATGTATTGTTTGTCTAAGATACATAAACCCGGAAAAGCAATGCGGTCCATTGTTTCAGGTATGAATGCTCCCACTTATCTGATATCTAAACGGTTGTCAAATAAATTCAACAGTTTTGAATATCAACAATCACATTTCAGTGTTCAAAATTTATACGATTTTATTGAAATAATTAAAAACATTGAGCTGACTGAGAACGAAGTTTTAGTTTCATTCGATGTCTGTTCATTGTTTCCAAGCGTTCCGATAGATATCACTTTAGATTATTTGAAAGATATGTTACACCAAAACCATTTAGACAATTCAGAAGTAGATAATTTTGTTAAATTAGCAAGATTATGTATGAGTCAAACCTACTTCCAAATTAACAATAATATTTATCCACAAAATCATGGTACAACAATGGATAACAGCTTATCTCCGTTTATGGCTAACCTGTTCATGGGTAAATTTGAAACTGATTTAAAAAATAATTTAGATTACTTTCCTAGAATTTGGTTTAGATATGTAGATGATGTTTTGCAGTTATTCAAAATTTGAGACGATCAAGTTTACCTATGAAACAGAAGCAAACCTTAAGTTACCTTTCTTAGACGCTTTAGTGGCAAGAAATGGCAACACTGTAGATATTTATCGTAAAGGCACTAACACTATGAGGTTTATAACAAATGGTCTTTTCCCGTTCGTTAACAAATGACTGGTTTTCATGATAACATAGTGAATACTATGTTTTCACGCTGCCCGTGTTAGGACAAAACAATTTGTAATTTCTTTCTGTTCTTTGAACTAACAATTGCGGAACTGGTACCCAAAAATTATGTATGCAGCACGTCCGCAAATAGTTCTAGCGGACTCATCTCATTAAGGACTCGTCTCCTTCGTAGCCTCCTCCTTAATTACCATTCATCCGCTAAAACTGAATTTTGCGGACTTATTACATGAATTACTTTTAAAGTTATTGTGATATTATACAGGGTAGCCCAAATAACTAATCCATGTCAAAGTTATCGGTACGCTTCATTTAGACGCGGCCACTTCGACGATGCCATCTCGCACCGCCTCTTCGACACGAAATCACCTTGACGCGAGATCATCTCGTTGCGAGTTCATTTCGACACGAGTTTATGTCAACCCGCGTTCATCTCGATGCCAGGTTATATTTGCTTCAATGGGTATTAAAGGTGGGTTTTTTATTTTCAATTTGTTTGTATTTTGGCGACAAATGCAAACATTACACATGATCGATAGATAATTAAATCAAGAGTATTTTTTGCATGTATTAGGAAAATTTAAAAATAATTTTTTTTCTCGCATATCTAGAGAGAAAGTATTGTAATCACTTTGTAAAAAATGTATTAGAGGTCAAAAGAATAGAACAATTTGATTCAAATTTCATATGTATGAATTTCAGAGGTTCTTTTCTTCCTTTTCTTTTACTCCTAAAATTAAACATGTAGAATTGAAAAAATTAGTTTCTTGAAAATTTTCCTAAAAATTGCATACGTATAGTACATTACAATGTTTACAAAATGGCTAACGTCTTTTTTCCAGAAAAATTCAATTAAGGAAGAATTTCGTCTCTTAAGTTTTTCTTTTCAAAAACTACTGGAACAAATTTCCTCTAAATTAGTTCTTTGGACAATAAATTATGCTATGAATATAGTATAAGTACCATGAACTTTTTGGTAAATTTTAAATTTGATTAACCACATTTAGTTTACTTGAAATCGGCTAGAAGATTGCGGAAAATTTTTGGTAAAATAACTGTAGCCAAAATTTTTCTTTCTAAGTGTTATTAAAATTGGTACATGTCAATACAAGGTGACTGTGACAGTTGCAAATATTTATTTCATATTTGTATACAGGGTGTTTTTGAAAGGTGTGTACATGGCTTTACCAGAGGTTCTCTGGCTTAAAATAGACCGTTTGACACCAATTTACCTATAACCAAAAGTGCACCATAAGGGCGCCAGAGGGCGTCAAACTTTCCAAAAAAATATTGTATATTGGGAATAACTCGAGAACCGTTTGACGGATTTTGTTCCTCTTTCGTATGGTAGTTGTCTGCTTCCGAAGACGTTTTTCTGTGTAATGTGGACAAATTTTTGATGCCAGGAAAAGTCGCTTTCATACGGGCACTGTCAAATAAATGATACTATTTTAACAACCATCAACGACACGAAACCAAAATAATTCTGACAAACAAAATGAGCAATTTGAAAACTTGTTAAATTGCGCTAATGTTAATAGTTCGATCAGAAAAAAATTAAAATCATATCTATGCAAGGCGCATCCATACGCTTAGAAATTCAAGTAGACTGCTAGTTTTTGTTCTACGCTTACCGCCATACTATTGTGAATTAAACCCTACAGAATTAATATGGGCGCAGGTGAAGGGTGCAGTAGCGAGAAATAATACCACGTTTAAATTAAGTGACGTTCGACTTTTAATGACTTCTTTAAGTGATGTGAGTGGGGAAAAATGGAAAAAGTGTATAGAATACGTAATGAAAGAGGAACAAAAAATGTGGGAACTTGACAATTTTATAGAAGTTACTATAGAGCTTATTGTAATTTCAATACGGTCAAATGATACTTTTTCCGAAGAAACAGATGAATTTTCAGAATAACTGTATTTTAAAATTATATATTTATTATTTTTCCTATAAATTTAGTTTGTTCCTTCTATATTTGATTATACCTTAAATTTTCAAACTCTATAAAATGGTTTCTAACAAACGATGTGTTTTATAATGACAATGATATGTTTAAAATTACTTTCAATAAAACACAATAAAACGCAATCGTAATTTTTTTTGTCAGCAAAACCCATGTACACGCCTATGATCTTTAGTTTAGACCTCAAGAAAAGGTACGTCCCATTGTTAACGGACTAGGAGCTATTCATAAATAACTTACGTTGTAACACTATAGTATGGAAGCGGTAAATCCTAAAACTAGTTTTAAAATCTTTTATGTATTTAATACAAAATCGTGTATCGCTTATATGTAAAATAAATGAACTATTTTAATTTATTACTTCGCTTCGTTTCTGGACAGACTTTAGCATAAATTAATTCACTATCAGTTTAAGCAACAAATTTGCATGTTTTAAATTTCCACTTACCTGATGAGACAATCATTTATATAAACCCTGTATTTATTGTTATGATCATGCAGAGAAACGTTTTTTATCTTCTTAAGCGAAAACCGTGCTTCGGGTTGAAAAAAATGAAGGAATAAAATTTGCTTAGAAATGATTGGGGATTTCAAGAATAATTATTATTCTAAGAGAAACCAGTGGCGTACCATCAAAGCCTGCCAAAATAGGCAGGTCATTTACCGTACGAACGGCAATGGTGGAAATAAAAAAAAATGTGGTACGTTAACAAATGCCTCTTAATATAAGGTACATGTATGCCAAATTTCATTAAAATATCTAAAATGGTATTACAGATATTAATAATAAATTATTTATTTTTGATAAGTTTACCACCTTGTACCTCAAAAGTTAAGACGTTTAGGACATACGTTCATATGAAATTTTTTTCTTAAATGGACCGAAAATTGATTTGATATAAAGTTCAGGTTAGAATTCAAGGTATCTAAGAAAACATTTATAATTAGTATTTGTCAATTTTGAGGTTATATTTATGTCACCTTTTAATGCAAAGTTCCACGCCGCTACGCGTTATTTTATTGTACTTTTTGTTACACTGTAAAAATAAATCAGTCAATTCAATTTCACAGCCTGAAAACACGATACCTTAAAGACTACTATTACTTTAATAAAACTTAGTATTCATAGGGTTTTATAGATGTAAAGATTTATTTGATTTTGAGGTAATCCTTCAAGTCAAATGGGCAAAAAGTATGCATTTTGTTTTTAATTTAATGTTTTTCTTATATAAGATACGGCAATCACGTGACCTTTAGTTAACAATGTTCAGTGCTAATAATGCCAAAAGAAACGTTATAAAATAAAAAGTTTTTGTGCAGTATATTATCAATAACCTTTATTTAAACGTTTTTTTTCTAGAACATATTGGTTGCAATGTGTAGAAATGTATGTGGACAAACTTCAATCTTATTCGTTACAAAATTTTAGGTAAAAGGCTTATATAAGCGTAAGTCCTAAACGGCTATGTTTTTATTATACGAAATAAACTCCAATCGAGATTAGCTCGCGTAGAAATGAGCTCGTGACGAAATAAGCACCCGTCGAGGTGTTTTCAAAGTTACGTGTTTTTAATTGAGTACCATCTATATTCATACTTTTTGTATTTTAAATAAAGGTCTCCGTTATTAGTGTTTATTATACAGCGTCATCCCCAAAGTCCGCACCAAATGGAAAACTTATTTATTGTGGGTTTTTCGTTAAAAGTTATTCTTTATAAAAATTTGTGCATCTCCTAAAACTAAAAATGCACCAACAAAATGTGGCGAAAAACGCCTAATATACGAGGTGCATTTGAAAATTTAATTTTGAGTCAAGAGTAAAGTGCCCTTACTTCAGTAAATATCAAAAATTGTATTTGAAAAAGTTGTTTATCATTAAAAATACATCAAGATTTGAAGTCACGGCCATCTAGGTAAAATTTTAATTTTTTCTAATTTTTTTATAATGGTGGCTATAAGAAAAAAGATTTGCTTTAAATGATAATTGAACGATATCTTGTATACAACAGTGTATTTAAAAAACTTGTAATTTACAAATTGCCCAATTATTGTGCTAATTATGGTTAATTTTTTTATTCATTAGAAAAAACTTGAAAATTTTTGGTGCAAAGTTCTTTTGATTTTTTGTTGACACCAAAAATTGCTCAAAACAAGTCAGTATCTTAACAAGAATATTATTTTCAATAATATTGAGGTACTCAAACATCAAAATTAAATTATGATGTATGATGTCCATCCCAACATGCACAGTTCTTATTCATGAAAATTTTAATGGCAGCTTCTTCTTATTCAGAAATTTGAAATTTATGAAATAAGCACTAAAATTTTTAAGAATTTTTCCTAGATGGCCATGACTTTTATAAAAAATAATTTTTTCAAAAAACCCAAATATTAAGTTTCCCATTTGGTGCTGACTTTGGGGATGACGCTGTATTTGATCACGTTTTTAAATCGTTAAATTTTGTCAAAATGTTTTAAATTCATATAATTTTATGTACGTCAAATTTTGGAGGAATGTGTAAAAATTAGTCAAATTTTATATCTCAGTTATGAAGCTCAAAAATTAAGCCAAAGCGACATTTAATTGATCAGCATAAAGGGAAATTATTATATATTTTTAAACTAGCAC
Source organism: Abscondita cerata (assembly GCA_030710515.1). Taxonomy (NCBI): domain Eukaryota; kingdom Metazoa; phylum Arthropoda; class Insecta; order Coleoptera; family Lampyridae; genus Abscondita; species Abscondita cerata. Next base: position 144,736 of record JALBCR010001190.1, read on the forward strand.
TCAATGCAGTGTTCAATTACCTATTACCTATTATTATTAATTAATTAACGTAGCACGTCCGATAAGTGACGGCAGATGTCTATTATTTGATTGTTATTGCTAACTAAGTGTTGACATTTTGGTGTATGTTAGTTTTTTTTATAACAAACGTGATGTTTATTTATTTTTCAACTTGTTTGAAGTTGACTTAATAAAATCAGAATTTTTGAAAATAATCTTTGTGCTAACAATAATACACTTTTGCATTATGTCTTCTGTACTAATTATTTCTTCGGTTTTTTCCTTTTCTTTTTCTTTTAAAACGTCGGTTATCAACTTATTTACCAACTTCCAGTATCTTCGTTAATCAGCATTTGTATTCTCTGTGTAACGGTTCCATTTAATTTTGCTAAACAAATAACTTTATCGATAACATTTATTGTCGATAGTTTAGGTCTAAATCCGTATTGTCTTTTTGTGTATCTCCACCGTAAGTTTACTAAGTAGTAAGTATTCAAGAAGTTATGCCATTGAATTTAAAATACAGATAGGCCTGTATCAGAAAGGATCATCGAGTTGCTTCTCTGTTTTTGGAATTAAGAGAAGCCCTGCAGTCTACCAAATCGATGGGAAAACGCATCTCTGTCAGACTTTTTTGAACACTGTCAGAAGCAATTTTCCGTTTTCTTTCGCTAATATTTTCATTATTTAGGCTGATATACCATTCTTCTCAACTGCGTTTCGTATTCGTAAGCGGTGTCCGACTTCGTGGAGTTTCGTCAAAGTAAACATATATCTGGTGCATCTTCGCTTGATATGTTCAAGTTATCAATTATCTGTGGACAGTTTTACATAAGTTGCATTAAACTTTACTTTCCCAGCGTGTTGTAATTTACAAAAAAATTGCGAAAAATTCTAAATTATCTTATGCATCTAAAACTTTATCCAATAATTTTTTTGGCATTTTGAGAAATAACTCAACTTTTGCATTTTGTTTAAAATAAATTTTTATCTTTATCGAAGAACAAATTGTTGTCAAGTGATATTTCGAATAAGTCTCATAATAAAAAATCTCAAATGATGAGCTCACTTCATAGACCCACCAGAACCTTTGTTTTAATTTTTGTTTTTATTCTTATACATTTGTTTGTATCCAGATTGTATTCATTTATTTCTCTACTTTGGTTAGGGACCCATGTCTCTTGCTTTCTCAAGCATAGTGTTTATAAAAACACTTTCATCTTATGGCAACCCATTCAATGCAAACATTTGTATTTCTATTCATTGTTCTGCTTGGTATTTGATCTGTACTTTAAGTTTTCTTGTGTATTTTCTTCACAGATATGTAATTTTGTAATTATTTTTTTTCTACAGTTATGTGTTTTATGTTTGCTTCATTTATATAAGAGGGGCATTAGAAAAGAAATTTACCTAGCCATTAAACTAAAGACATACGACTTTTTTGAGAATTTTATTTTTTAACTGGTCTCCTCTCTGAGCTTATGTCCTTGTAAAAAAAGTTTTCACATTTTGGCTTTCAAAAAATCTTTCACCGCATCGTTTAGGGCATCGTCAAAAGCGGTGCCCTCGTAGATGTTTCTTCATTAGTCTAAATAGATAGAAGTCAGAGGGACGTAGATCCGGACTATAAGAAGGGTGGCCCATCTCTACCAAGTTGCATGCTTGCACAGTTGATTCGAATTTTGCAGCTTTATGAACAATTGCATTGTCGTGACCAGAAAAAATTCTTGGTTTTTTAAATGGGGTCGTTTTTTTATGAATTGATTTATGAAGATTTTGAAAAGTCTTGCCATAAGTATCGGTATTGATGCCATTAATGTCCCAAAAAATGGTAGCCATCGATTTTTCAGCAGATGGTTGCGTCCTTGCCTTCTGGGGGGTGGGGACCCTTTATGAACCCATTGTTTGGATTCACATTTGGTCTCAGGGTCCCAGCGGTATACCAAAGTTTCATCACCTTTCACAATTTGCTCTAAAAAGTTAAAATCTTTGTTTAAAGTTTCCAAATGACTTTGCAAAATTTCCACTCTACCCATTTTTTTTGAGGTGTCAACAATCGTGGAACTCACCTGGCGGACCCCTTACTTATGTTCAAATTGTCGTGTACGATGCTTATTACGCTAGGTTCAGATATGCCTAATGCTATACTAATGGTGGAAACCTTCACAAAACGATCCTCAAGTACCATGACTTCAATTTTGTGTGTCATTTGTTACCGTTTGTGATCTTTTACTTTTGAGATCGTCCTCGATGGATTCACGTCCCCACCGAAACTGCTTGAACAAAAATTTTATTACGTAATGTGATGGGGTAGGATCATTACCATAAACACCAACCATTTTCTCACGAATAGTTTTTGGCTGATGCTCTAACTTTAAATTGCTCAGTCAGTTCGCTGAACTTAGCTATCGAAACACGTGTTCAAGTATAATTTTTTGTGCAGTTTTTTTGGTGTTTTCCTTTTTTTTGTTTCAGATAGAGGCTGCAGTTTAGAGTTCTATTCCTTTGATTTAAATTACTCATTTTTCTGAACACCGAAACTTGTAAAATGAAAACTAGTTGTCACTATTTGACAATTTATGCTCGACTGTCAATTGTTTTGTTTATGCTTATGTAGATTTCTTTCTAGTGCTCTTTGTGTGCTTGAGTGCTTGTTTTTCTCTACCAGGCCACTATTTTTTTCAATTTTTTTATTTTTTTCTTATTTGAAGTTATTTTTGATTTTTTCAAAAAACAAATTTTTTTAGAAGTTATCACCCCCGGGCGACAATTTGCTCCGCACTGTACAATTCCTAGTAGGTAATGTCTGTCTTTAAAACATTTTCACTATGTTAATAACTAATAATTGCTGTATGAAACGCCAATAGGCAATATACCGGCCTCATGAAGTTAAATCATTTTTCTAAATACAGCATTTACCACACAAATCACCCGGATGACACTGGAGATGGCGATACAGCCTTAACAATATACAGTAGTATTAAACATCATGTTATGGATAATTGATTAAATAAGCCAATGCTGTTTTAATTGATGTCACAAATACTCATTTTGCAGCCTCTGCAATTTACACTCCTCCTAAGCACATAATTAATTTAGAAGACACTTCTTCAAGACACTTGGTAACAAATTTATCATAGCCGGTGACTCCAATGCAAGATATGAACTCACGTGTAACAAGGCTAAATGGAAGAATCTACCGGTAAACCAACCTACTCGCAGAAAACTTACTTTGCTATCACAAAGGGCTTTTCTACTCATCGATATCAAGTCAAATGTTGCTTTGGATTAGACGCAGACCATTCAGCTGTATTGATTACCATATACTCTGATATAATTATTATGCCGAAACAACCTACATTATACAATAAAAATACTGACTGGAATAGACTAGACTCTGCAAATGTAAACTGTAAAGGAGCGGCTTGTTGGCAGATACGATGCAGATAATTTGTCTTAAACAAAACTACTAAACAACTAAAAAAAGTAATATTTCAATATAAAAATTCCTGTCTACTTAAGAAGTACCACAACACATTTCACCCATCAAAAATGTTGACGGTTCGTGGTCTCGAAGTGTTTCTGATAAGTTTCTTTTTTTTTACTAACTACCTAACCAAGGTTATTATGCCTCACCCCTCAGAATGTTCTCGAGAAGACCAAGAAATTAACAATTTTTCTGGAAATCTGATTTCAATTGACTGTGAAAAAAGTACGTCAAATAACAGATTACAAAACCAAAAGTAAAAAAGCTCCAGGTTATTGATTTATAACCGGAGACATTATTAAACAATTGTCTGAAAAAGCGATCTGTCATTTTCCACAAATCTATAATGGCATTCTAAGAGTAGGTCATTTCCCAAGTCTATGGAAAATTTTCCAGGTAGTTATGATTCCCAAATCAGATAAATCCCCCCGGGGAGGTACCATCGTACAGACCTATTAGCCTCTTTCCTGTACTTTAGAAAATCTTTGAAAAACGAATCCTAATGAGAAAGTTTATATTAGATATTCTAGAGTCGATTCCAAACCACCAATTTGGTTTTAGAAGCCAACACCGAACAATAGAGCAAATTCACCGACAAAATATCCCGTGATCTTGAAAGCAGCCGATTCTGTTCCGCTACATTCTTTTGATTCTTCAACAAATATAGATATACAATTTTCAAATCTTATCTGACTATAATACGCAGTTTCTTGTTAAAGATAGGGGCGAAGATACTAATTTTAAGAAAATATTATTTAGAGTACCATAAGGAAAGTGTTCTGGGTTCAGTTTTATCTTTGTACCCAGAAAAAGAGTCTGGATTTTTCAAGCATATTTAACTAAACAGAATCCAACAATGGTTTAAACCTTTAAAATGTGGATACCTCATTACCTTTAGGATGAGAAGGAGAGGACTAGTTGAAATCCTTTTCCACAAGTCTATTTATGGCAGCGCACGCTGTAACTAAGTTAAACATAAATGTACTTATTGCCCTACATTAAGAGCAGTTTGCACAAAAAGGAGTTAATAACAAAAACGCTTTTTCAATGTTAGGTTAAAATTATTACTGATAATGGATCTTTTTCTCTTATCCCTTCTCTTACTTCAAATCTTCTGATTATTTTTATTGTTACACATTGATATTTGACTACATTTAGCAACGCCGTTCCTATATGGTTTTGGCGTTCGGATTTGTCACCTTCTTTATAAATGCAGCTTCTCCCTACTCTTTTGGACTCAGCTTTCCTCTTTATCATCACATTTTGCGCTGTACTACTTTTCTTACATATTATTCTCCGTGTATTAATATATTTTCTTGTTCTGTTATCTTTTTTTTATTTGTAAAACAATGATATTTTAAGAAAAGGGTGTTTTAATGAAGTATAGAAAAGAAAAGAAAAGAAGGAGGAAAAAAAAAAGAAAAAAGTAAAAATAAATGAGAGAAAAAAGGTGTGTGTTAAAAAAAAAGAGGTATAAAAAAAAAAAAGAAAAAGTGTTAAAAATAAAAGTGGTGTGAAAAAAATTAATCTTATTCCAGAAGTAACTTTTAAATCAAATATTGTCGTTATCACAAATATTAGCATTTTCTTTGGTGGATACATACTCGAAAATCTATATTATTCACGAGAACATCTTTGAATTACACACATTGCTGCAGTTTTCCATTATATTATTTTTAAAATAGTTTACGTAACATCCGTTACATTTTTCGTTAGGTGTTAATTTTTAGGTAAAATCTTGTTTCTGTTTGCCTCGAGTGTACTTTTTAACATCCGTTACTTGAATTATAAAAATAGTAATTTGTCTAGGTCTTGATGGCATGCATTTGTTTTACTATTTGTAGGTTTTAGAGTTTCCAATCTTGAACTCAAAAGCATTTAAGAATACTTGAACATGCATCCAGTTCCACTTTTGTATTTGGTTTTGCATCCTAATTACATTTACCATCACTGATTTCGATCGGTTTCTCGACTCGATTAAGCTATTAAATTCTTGTCAAGGTAAACTTATATGCTTTTTTTTATAACCTTGGTACCAATTTTTTTATTCTTACGTTTTTTATGCAGTGATATTTAGAATTTTCCATGGGCTCCTTTGTAAGATCACTAACTCTAATCGTAATTGTGCAACTTGCTTTTTCAAAGATTTATTGGAATACATACCTATTTTAGTTTAAAAAATTAAATTTGTTCTAAAATCTCATGATAATTTTAACAAACCATTACAATAAAGTAAAGTTTTTTCTACTGTGAATGTCACTTCATATTGGGTACTGAATATTGATCTATAGTTTTGGAACATTAATGTTCATTCTGATAAATTAAAAATTAGTATGTATGTTCTATTTTTCTTTTTGGAATGGTAATTATTGTATTAAATTTACACATTTCCTTTTTTATTCATTTGATTTGTGCAAGTTTTTGTTATTTGGCAAAAATACTGGAAATTGATTCAATTACCACCTGCCTATTTTCTTTTAGGACACCATCGCAGAAACGCATTTTTTTAACAGTAATGATTGAAAAATTATACAGCCCCTAAAAACTGAAGTTTCCAGCTGATCGTTTTCTTTGTAACTTCTTTGTTTTTACGACGTACCAAATTTGTTATTACTTATTTTCAATTTTCAATTTCATTGCCTGTTTCTGACAGCAAACACAAAGTAACATACCATAAACTTTTATTTTATTACAAGTGTATATTTTTGAGTTGGGCTTTACACTCTGACGTCACGTTTTTCGCGCAGCTATGTGTCTTCCGATGTTGATTTTACTCTAAATATTATCAACTGCAGTAATCCGAAGGACTCGCTGATTCAAAACTTTTTAATCCATCGCAAGGTGAGTTTAACGCAACACTGACTTGTATTTCTCTAAAATTCTCTACTTTATATCCAAACTGATTTCGAAATTCTTAAAATTGGAGAGGAGATTAAATTACTTTTCCATATATAATGTATGTACGTCCAAAAATATTAATTATTCATGATTTATTAATTTTAATGCAATTTTTGAACTGTTAGATTGTGGAGCATCAACTTATTTTAAATAAATTACACAACGAAAAATTGTTTATTTAAATTTTGACATTATTTATGTGCGTTTTTCGAATAATCATGGACGCATCAGAATATGATGTTCTTTTTCGAAGCGGGATGATGCAAGTACGATAAAGCATCTAAAACTTTTATTTGCCCTATATGTCAAAATGTTTGCCTAATAAAAATTAGTGATTATTCTAATAATGAATTGAATTAAACACATTTTGACAATGACGGATTTTATGTTAAGATATGTAGTAACCAGTTATGATTATGTAAACATCAATAAAACGCGTCAGTTTAGAAATTTGTTTTATGTTAATTTATAGTTCATCGGTGATTGCAGATTACCAAATGACACTAAAGATACTTTATTGTTATTTATTACGACCACTGCCATAAACACATTGTTAAAATGACCCCATTATGTTTACTTAAATCCTCCAAATTTTTGTCCCAAACTTCGGGCCTCAGCATTCATTTATGGATGCATTTAAATTTAAGTAAATAAATGCCAAATTAATATTTTAATCATGTTAATTGCTTTACTACTTACGCAACTAAGAAGAACAAAACGAAAAATCTAAATTCGTCGGTTATAATGCTCTCACCTTTTTTACATATTGTCTCAATAATTTGGAACCTCGAGGCCCAGTTTTCCTACTCTTTTTATATTTCGGAATAACATTTTTTTTAACTAAAACAGAATTTTTTATGGTGGGGGCTTGGGGGTATATAAGGTTTTCGATTTTTGATTTGTTAAACTCGTGTTGGTGTACGAAATTTAAGTGCAATGAAGTTCTTAATCGTAAGTAAATTACTTTGATTTATACATCGGAATAAAATTAATTTCGTATTAGATCGCTGCAAGTTTAATTGCGGCAATTTCTGCCCGCCCAGATGTGTCACATCTTCTTCCCACCGGTAGTTATTTACCAGTTGGTTCTGGATCGGTAGGAAGTATTGGAGGAATTACCAGCATTGGAGGAAGTTATGACAGCAGTGGAATAAGTAGTATTGGAGGAATTGGTGGTATTGGTGGAATTGGTGGTATTGGTGGAATTGGTGGTATTGGTGGAATCCACGGCGGTGGTGGATTTGTTCAAGATCAAAAACACGTATATTTCTTCGCCGCACCCGAAGAATATTCAGCGTCACGGCTCCGCATTAATGTTGTTCCCAACTCTCAACGTAACACTAAGATCATCTTCGTCAAGGCACCATCATACGGAGCTGTAGTACCAGAAGTAAATGCACCACAATCGTTATCTGAAGACAAGACCTTAGTCTACGTTTTGGTCAAACGTCCTGAACATGGCGGACAAATCACCATCCCAACAGGTGTTGGTGTGAAACCATCCAAACCAGAAGTTTACTTCATCAAATACAAGACCCAACAAGATGCTCAACAACAAATTGCTGGCGGTATCCAAGGACAACAAGTTGGATCTAACGTTCAAGATTTAGGAAGCGAATCTAGTTTCATCAGAACATTAGATTCTGGATCATCATCTTCTGGCTCAATCGGAATTGGAAGCATCTCTGGAGGTACAGGTGGAATTTCACTTAGCGGTAGCGGATCTCATGGTTCAAGCGTGTTCACATCAGGATCATCAGGTAGTAGCGGCAGCTTTGGACCAGCAGGAGCCAGCGGACCTTATTAATTTATTAATCAGAAATTCTTGTACGCTTTAAAATGGAGCCAATTTTACCAAATTGTTAGATTATGGCTTGTTTATTGTATGTACCTGTTATATATATTTTTAAGAAATACAGAATGAATTATTCGTATGGTACTTTATTTTCAGTGATATACATTGATAACCTTCTAAATGTCACGCATCTGGAACCTAAATAATACAATACATACATTATGTACTTACCCATTAGTGGAAAATATTATTATTTTTTTTATTTTAACTGTTTTAAGACGGGATGACAGTAATTATAAATAATTCAGGAATAATATTAGGAAAAGCGTCCTTCTCTTGTGACATCTCACATTTTTTATAAATAATGTTTTTCTATTTTGCGTTTAGAATAATCTAATTTACCACCGAAATGACGTCAGGTTACTAGAATTCACTAGTAAAATTGATGGTATTAGCATTGATGAAATGTGCTAACATAAAAAAATATTTTTCTGTAACAATTATTTTATAAATACCTCCAAGTTTTTGATAAAATGATATAAAATGCAAATTAGTGGTAAGTAATAGTATAAAATTATCTTTAAGCACTCATACGTTTCTCAACTCGTCGCTGCCCTCATTTTGAAGGTCAATTTTGTTCTTGAATGCATGCGTTTTAATATACTATCTTACTTGCAAAATTATTCATAAATTTATATGATTCAGCTAACCCGTTCATTAGAAGTTTATGGACTTCCCGTTGAAATATTTGTTCAAAAGTTTGGAATAGGGGTTGCTCGAAAAGTTCTATTTAATTAAAATATTTCAGTTCTTCTAACACTTCCGGTTACACCGGAAGTGGCTACCAACTTTCTTATTTTAAATGGAATGATAATTTTTTGTATATTTGGATTCTACGCTAAAATCTGAGTTACTTTCATGTAGCACAACCTATATGAAAAATCAATAGTGTTTGAAATATTCTCATTTTTTTGAGAAAAATTGGTTTTGTAGTATTGTTTTCAAACGCTTGTCAATTATTGAAAAAGAAAGTTATAGTAACAAAATTTGGGCTATACTTAGGAGGAGTGTTAATTTTTTGGAAAATTTACCTCTAAATCTTCTAAATTCATGGTGGTACCAAATGGATGGTGCTCCAGCAGTAAATACATCGATAGCAGGAAAATGGTAACAGATAGGTATAGGGAACCCTTATAAAGATTGAAAGACCACTTAATTCTCCATCACATAGAGCAACAAGATACAGGTTGTTCCATTAAAAAAAATTGACTTTTTGAATGTTGAAGTTAGTCAGATTTAGCCAAACATTTTGAACACCCTGTAAATAATGAGATGTCAAATTACACATCATTTATTTAAAACAATACTACAAAACCAATTTTTCTCAAAAAATGAGAATATCTCAAAAACTATTGATTTTTCATATAGGTTGTGCTACATGAAAGTAACTCAGATTTTAGCGTAGAATCCAAATATATCATTCCATTTAAAATAAGAAAGTTGGTAGCCACTTCCGGTGTAACCGGAACTGCTGGAAGAGCTGAAATATTTTAATTAAATAGAACTTTTGAGACCCTATTCCAAATTTTTAAACAAATATTTCAACGGGATGTCTATAAACTTCTAATGAACGGGTTAGCTGAATCACCCTGTATATGTTTTTCTTTATGATCCAGCAATTATTCACCCTGTATAGTATGTCCCCGGATCGACGATTTGCCTACTTGTTTTCAAACACAAATTACTTTTTATTTCACTCAAACGGTTCTCGAGATAATATCTTTTTTTTTCAATTTTTTTGTAGTTTTTGAAAGTAACTTTAGTAGGCGTATTTTATTGAAAATCAGCATCAGGTGAATTTGCAATAGTGAAATTTTCCGAGAAAATCAAAAGCAAGAATTTTTTTCCTCTTTAAAGTCGATCTGGGGCGATACTGTATGTATTCCATTCTTCAATATTAGGTTTTTTTTAAAATTATTGTTAGAGTTTGTTCTTTACATGGAAAGTAAAAAGTATACCGTAGTTAGATGCGCATGACACTTTATTGAAAATAATTTGTTTGTATCTGCGTAAATTGATTGCGAAAATCGTGTGACACGACGAGATAGTAAAAGTTATAGTAAAACTAATTTTATTAATTATTAATGTACCTATATTAAAATCGGTATGAAAATTTGTGGTGTACATTTTAACAAAACATGGTTATTTGTATCTAAGGTGGAAAAATTTATATGTTTGAAATGATTTGGGGAAAAATAACAACAACTACCTATTAAAATATATTTTCTGTTTTAGTACATGTCATACACCATTTTTATTAAAACTGGCGACAAACTTTCTTTTGCACATTTTATATTACATTTTGCTGTTTTGATAAATGATGAACAATATTTTGTTATAAAATATTGTATACTTAATTCTATGCATATAATATTTTTTTGTAAACATCGTTTTTAATTCTTCGTGAATTCATAATAAATATTATGGCCCCACTACTATAAAATGTGAATTTTACCTTTTAATATTAGGCTATACATAGATATTTATTAAAATCATGAATAAATGTTACACCGGCAGATGTGGAAGCAGGATCGTCATGATTGTCATCTGAACCAACTTGCAGTAATCACCCCAGCTAATTGAACAATTTGGAAAATGTCACCGAGACTTGATTTTTTTTTGAGAGAAATAAAAAATTAATCAGAATTTTTGCGATGTTTGGTGTAAATTGCAGTTTAAAATACTGCTGAGAACCGATTAATTGAATTTCAATGAATTTTGTTCATTTTTGTAGAGAATGACTAGAGTCTTTGTTCTTTTGATGCCAAATGAAGAAAAAAGTGCTGACCTCGAACACTAGCTTATTTCATAGACTATAAGCTTTATTTCTTTGATTGGAAATAACGAGGTTATGAAGTGACAAAATGTTTTGTGTTGACCCTAAACTATAGTGTTGACTTGAACTGATTTGTAGCAGGAGCTTAGATTTTTTTATGCTAAACTGTACTTATGTGATGGAATTCAGTGCGTACTTTTAATTTAAGTAAACGAGTCGAGATTACAATTCCCACAATCCCAAACTTGGTCTGAATTTCCAACTAGACTCGGTTAAGTCTAAAAAGTACACAATGATTCATAAACATCTGACCTACACGCATATACTAGCTGTTAAGCAGTGGCGTAGTCATTTCTTAACAGCTCTGGGTGTACATTACTAAAAATGATTCATTATACCTCAATAATTAAAATAACTCATTATTACTGTTAACACGTGTATGCATTTGTTCTGAAAAGAACAGTTTTAATGAGGAAATCAGAAAGACGAAATAAACTAAGGAAACCTACACTACGAACCGACGCTATTGACCGATAAGTAAACTCCCCTACAACGATTATAATAGATTCGTCCGACCAAAACTCGTTTCTGCGCATTGTGTACTTCTTAGACTTAACCGAGTCTGCGTTTCTTCTCAATAACACTTAACTTTGTCACAACTTCATAATTTTATTATGATCAAGTTCGTAGTAATGAAAAATACACGTAGTTGAATATAATGTAACATGCAAAACGTTGAGCTTTATAACAAAATTTCGAGCTTAGCGTTGTGACAATAGGATCTGTAGTCAGCTTTCAAGGCAACTACTTAAGGTTGAAAGGGAAGTTACTTAAATATTGTACTTATCGGGAATTAATGAAACGTAGTTGTGACTCCGTTAGTTTTACAAAAGTGATTTAGTCCGTACAAAATCAACCTTATATTACTTGGAGTTAGGTACACCCGTGTATGTACAAATCGGGACCGAATGAATATGTGACTTCTATGATTTTATCTGCTTTAATGTTTTGGTAGACTAGTGATGAAAAGATATATAAGTATCTTTATTGTTTTTAACATATTGATTATTAATAATTGTATTGTCACTAGAAATAGTTTCAAAATGTTTAGTTTAGTTTTTCGAAAACTTTTTTAATATAAACTTATGTATACAAAGTCGTTTAAAAATTAGTTACGACTACCAACTTCTTTTTTAAATTGAAACAGTATTCTTTATTTCATTCTTGGATTCTACGTCGTATTTTAAGTACATGTCTCATGTTATATTACCTCTTTACAAAACAAAAGTTTTGAAGGAACGGGATATCAAAGTACCTAATTTTGTTCGCTTTTTTTAGAAATATTATTGTGCTAAAAAATCAAGATCGCATTTGAAATTTCGAAAATATTCTTGAAAATAAAGATTTTTTCAAAAATTCACTATTAAACGAATAGTTTAGAGTTTTACTTAGAATAATGTTGCTGTTACAGTCAAAAAGGTTGGAAACACATTTTTGTAATGGGGATTGTTTAAATCGTTTAACAGTAACGCTATTGAAGGTCACATACAAGATGGGCTAATCGTGTGGCGAAGTCCGATATCTTTTTTAGTTTATGAAATGGTCAAAAATTAAAAATTTAAAAAAAAAAACAACTAAAATAAATTAATTATAAAATTTTCTTAAACTAACTTCAATTATTTTAAATAATACATACAAATCCAATCAACAAAAAAAAAAAAAAAACAAAAAAAAAAAAAAAAATAGTTTCAATAAAAGTTGTTTTTTGAGCGACCTTAACAAAAAGTGAATTTTTAGTACCTACTCAAAAGTGGTAAAAAAGTAGGTTTTTTGGCAGCTTTCATTTTCGGCCGCTTTAAGGTGGCGCCATCTATCGATATTTTCTTAATTCCATTACGATATCAGAAAGTGGCATATTGACATGTTTTTAGTAATTAATAGTTACCAACCTAACTTTGTTTCAATTATTATTTATTACTTTAATAATTTATAATTTATTTTACAAAAAAGAGTGGTCGCCTAACAAAACGTTGTGTCTATCGTGGCTGTAAATGTTTTTTTCTGCCTTTTCTGATGTTAAAAGTTAGAACGGCCGAAAAAAACATACTTTACAGTCTTGATAGACAAATAACTATTGCAGTTTCCTTTAAAATTTCCAACATTGTAGCTCTCCAAGGTGGTCAACCTTTTTTTTAATCATTTAGGAAGAGGCCGTTTTTGTGGTACCTAACGATGGTGTATTAATCATGGAATGTTACATACGACTTGAACATTGTGAGTTCCATAAATTATTCTTGTTCGACCTATTTTGTAGACCACTGATTTCAAATAACTTCATAAAAAATAATCCAGGGTTGTTATGTTTGGTGACCTAGCGACCTCTCTACTTCCGTCTACGAATATACCTGTTCGAAAATATCTCTTGTTTTGCTTTTAGTTTCAGATTCTACCCTTTTTTTATTAGAGTAAGGTTTTGTCGTTTATCTGGTACCACTTTTTTATTCACAGATAAAAATGTGTCAACATTAATGCTTAAAAATTTTGATTGACTAAAGATTTTGCGGAATTCCAGGCCATTCTTCTCAAACATATCATTATGTAACATATCAAGACCACCTGTTTGGAAATAATGGGTGTTCAAATTAAAATTCGAGCTAGGTAGGTCTTGGAATTTCTTTTGACATTTGGTAATTTTGTTAACGAACTAGTCAGCTGATCCAAAGTTTATATTAGAAATCTGTTCAAATCCACGGTCTGTCCATCCCAGTTTCGTTTATGTGAACAATTGTTATCGCATGTTTTGGTTTTAGTTGTCGATAACAAATTTAACCTTTTTCATTAGAGTTAAGTTTTATTGCATATCAGGTATCACTTTTTCTATTCATAGTAAAAAAATTTATGTTTTCAACAATTTTGATTGAATAAAGATTTTGTTGAATTCGAAGCCATATCAAGATTAATATACCGTTGTAACCACAAAAGCAATCTCTTTTAAAATTTGAAGTTAAAAAGGAGGGTTGCAATTTAAAAAAAATGTTGGCTTTTTGAGGGGAACTCCAGAAAATGATATACTACTGAACAACTTTTATTAAAACTATTTTTTTATTTTTCACATTATTCGCTGTATAATTGAAACACAAAATAATAAAAAATATTATTATTATTTTTTATTATCAATTATCAAATGATATATGTATATTATTTAAAGGTGTGACGACAAAATAAGTAATTTATATTTACTTCATATAGAGTTTTATACAAATTGAGTTTTGTACTTTTGAACCACTCGTTGTAACTAGAGAGGCTGACCAAACGCTGTGGAATTTATGTCTTACAACTTCATTATAATAGTTAAGAATAAAATATATTGCACATAATCCCAATAATGCCTAACGAAGTATGTTTAGTTTAGAAAATTAAAAAATATATTTTGTTGTACAGGTTGTCCCAACATAATTTAAGTTTGTTTTTTCAAATGTATACAGGGTGAAAATATGGAGAATGACTAAAACCAATAGGGCAAACTCAACTAAATTATTTTTAGTCTTCTGAACCTTCCGGTTGTACCGGAGGTCGACATCAACTTTGTTATTTTAAATGGAACATCCTATACATTATTGCATTTTCGGATTTTACGTCAAACTTTAGGGTCACTTTGTATAACATTGCCTGTAGCTAGGAGTAATAGATTTCGAGATATTAATTTTTTAGTAAAATTTTTGCAGATGCAAACGTTCACGGAAGTATCTGTAACTTTTTTCGGAAACTCCATATCACATTAGTTTTTGGTTTGTATAAAGAGAATGGACTATAGCAAACGAAGATGCGTCCATAGATTAAAAAATGTAATACTAAGTGTTTCATATTTGCTGTTACATTTTGAAACAAAAGCAATAACTTTTTAAACAAATGGAACACCCTGTATTTTTTTACTCTGTAGTGTGCAGGTTGAATCCTTGCAATTTTCTACTATTGGGGCGTACCAGATCTGTTGGGAAACAAACTGACATAGTATTACTACAAATCATAGAGATTCAATTTTTTTTTGTTTGATTGGGGACGATGTAGTTATCAATAATTATGATATTGCGTAAATCACAATCAATTCTGTTGTGGAATAAACAACTACGTTGTAAATAAAAGGTAAAGTTTAATAAAATTAGGAATGTAACCAAATTGTAACTTACACGACAGACTTTACAAAAAAGAGAGAAGCTAGCAATACAGTTTTGCTTATATACTAACAGTTGCCAACATAAGACAATATTTTAGTTAATATCTCTAACAGATTCCACAAGTTTTAATTGCCAATTTTTGAATGGATCTGAAGGAATTTTTGAAAAATAAATTTATTTTCGATTTTAATAAACAAAATTAATTTTTAAGTAACTAATTTAAGTTAAGCTTAGAATTAGGCTTTTAGGATTAGGTTTTTAATTCAGGTTCTTTCTGGATATAATCGCAGTTGTTTTGCCTGCTTGGATTATTTTTTTCAGCATCATCTTCTAAGTTTCGAATGTCATTGATCAACAGTTTAAAATGCTTAAAAGCTTTCTTCAAGACCCCACTTTTCTCCATCTAAAAGATTGTTCCCACGCTTTTCAGCAGAGATTCCATGGTAGCTCATTAACGTCTCAACGAAACATTAGCTAAAGATTTCTCACTTTTCAAAAAGCTTTTTTCTTTTGAAAGGTCTTTGTTTCTATAAAATACTTGAGAAAGTATTTGTTACGTTATGATGGTGTTTACCTCGATTTCCATTTGTCTAATATGTGGTTGAGATTTCTTATGAAGCCAGTAGGTACATCAACAAGTGCAAGATATGGCTGTACTTATTCTGGCCGCAGCATCCGGCACAGAAGAAACGTAGGTGTATCTATTAAAATAAAGCAGCGCCAATCCAACCTCATTTGATACTCGACCAGCTACGTTTTCAGTCCAAATATAAAATCTTGGTGTGTTAGAGTCTACAACTACATCAATGATACAAAACTTACTTTTCGTTTTTCTTGATAGTCTCTGCGTTAATAGTCGACCTAACCTTTTTGCGTTCATATACAGGGTGTCCCACCGGGAACGCCATCGATAGATTATAGGAAAACTGTGCATGGGAAAATTTGAAAATTTGATAGTATACTAACAACGACGGGGGCAGTTCCGTTAAAATATTTTCAAGATGGTGGCGCTTCCGGTTATACCGGAAGTAGGTGACAACTTGCTTATTTTAAATGGAACACCCTATATATTATTCTATTTTTGGATTTTGCACAAAATTCTAGACACATTTTGTGTATAATGTCCTATATCTTAGTCTAACTGTTTTGAACTTATTTTAAATTTTAAGTCAAAATGACGTTTTCAGGCCTAAACAGAATTATAAAATTTTCTATACTAATCCCTTTATTATTTAATTGGAATGGGTTTCCTTGTAGCAGGGGACCTATTTTAGTGGGCTATGTCGATATTTTGATAATAAAATAATACAGGGTGATCAAAAAAAGGATTAAAATTAAATTCAAGAACACGTCAGAAGTCATTTTTTTTAAATGCAAGCACCATGTTTTTATAATTTTATCTTATTTAGCATCAAAAATAAGGTTGACTTTGTACAAGGTTGTCTATTCAAAAAATTCATGGTTTTCGGAATATTGGCAATTTAACTTTTTTTGTTGCACAATGTATTCTTTTAGTATGAATGGTTATTCCTAGTTGGCCATGATGGCGTTAGAAAACAATCATCTGTCAAGGATATGTCAAACTGTTAAAAATTTTCAATAATCATGCCGGGACGCTTAAATTATACAAACGAAGATTAATTAAATTTATTTATTATTTATGGACAATGTGATAAAGTTATATCAAGAACATGTGTTACATTTGCAGCAAGATACCCGCAAAAACAGAAACCATCACCAAAAAGCCCTTAAACGAATAATAGAAAACTTCAAAATCTTTGGACCCGTTAATTCAAATGTACAGACAAATAACCTGATTGTTTCATTTACAAGAAAGAACAATTAATTAGAGACCAAAGATAAAAAAAAAATTATTTTATTATATGTTCAAATTGATGTCCTTGAACTTCTAGACATTTTTCGCATCTGAGTAGCAAATTTTCATGGGTCGCCTTCCTTATTGCTTCACGTGTTAAATTTTGAAACTCAGTCCTAACTCGTTGGATGCAGTCTTCTTTGGTGGTTAACGGGGTGTTATAAACTCGATTTTTAATTGTACCCCAAATAAAAAAATCGAGCACTGAGATATCTGGGGACCGTGGTGGCCAAAGGAAGAGTCCATTGTTTGCTATCTATTGATCATAAAAGGCGCCTTGTAAAAACTGTTGATTAATGGGCTACTATGTGGAGGTGCGCCGTCATGTTGATAGAATAGATGTCTACGATCAGCCAAAGGTAAATTATCTAAATAATTGTTTTAAAATTGTGCAGGATGTTCAGATAGCCTTCACATATTTAATAAGTTAATAAATCAAATATTTTAAATGATTTAAAAAATAGGTTAACTTACCTTTTAAATTTTCTTGATAAAAATGTAATGCCACGATGCCATCGTTTCTTACTGCAGCATAAACATTAAATTGCCAAGATTCTTGAAAATTTCGCTCTCTAATAACGTGGACATTTGATTCACTCCAATAATGGGAATTTCGCCGATTAAAAATGCCTTTTTTGTAAATTTGGCTTCGTCTGTCCAAATGATGTTATCAAGAAAAATTCGTTTTCTTGGGACCAGGTTAAAATAAATTCGCTGAAATCCAATCTCCTTAAAAATCAGTCTCTTTCAGATGGTGAACCATGGAAAATGCATACGGATGAAATTTATGTTTGCGTAATATTCTTTGAACTGACGATTTACTTAATCCAGATTCCAATGAAGCTTGTCTTACAGACATTTTGGATGTGCAGCAAAATATCCCAAAACAGCCATTTCAACATTTTCATCATTAACGACAGGTTTATTTCTCTGTAGGTACATTTGGTTTAACGGATCCAAAGTTTTTGAAGTTTTCTATTATTCGTTTAAGAGGTTTTGGGTGATGGTTTCTGTTTTTGAGGGTATCTTGCTGCAAATGTAACACATGTTCTTGATATAACTTTATCACATTGTCCATAAATAATAAATAAATTTAAGTAATCTTCGTTTGTATAATTTAAGCGTCCCGGCATGATTATTAAACATTTTTAACAGTTTGACATATCCTTGACAGATGATTGTTTTCTAACGCCATCATGGCCAACTAGAAATAACCAGTCATACTAAAAGAAATACAATAGCATTTTGCAACAAAAAAAGTTAAATTGCCAATATTTCGAAAACCATGAAATTTTTGAATAGATAACCTTGTACAAAGTCTACCTTATTTTTGATGCTAAATAAGATAAAATTATAAAAACAAGGTGCTTGCATTTAAAAAAATGACTTTTGACGTGTTTTTGAATTTAATTTTAATCCTTTTTTTTGATCACCCTGTATTAATTTGT
This sequence comes from Abscondita cerata, assembly GCA_030710515.1. Taxonomy (NCBI): domain Eukaryota; kingdom Metazoa; phylum Arthropoda; class Insecta; order Coleoptera; family Lampyridae; genus Abscondita; species Abscondita cerata. The sequence goes on from JALBCR010001190.1 coordinate 163,251, forward strand.
TATTAAAATATTGACATTGTCCACTAAAATAGGTCACCTGCTACAAGGAAACCCATTCCAATTAAATAATAAAGGCATTAGTATAGGAAAATTTTATAATTTTGTTTAGGCCTGAAAACGTCATTTTGACATAAAATTCAAAATAAGTTCAAAACAGTTAGACTTAGGTATAGAAGATTACACACAAAATGTGTCTAGAATTTTGTGCAAAATCCAAAAATGGAATAATATATAGGGTGTTCTATTTAAAATAAGCAAGTTGACATCTACTTCCGGTATGACCAGAAGTACCACCATCTTGAAAATATTTTAACGGAACTGATCCCGTCGATGTTAGTATACTACCAAATTTTCAAATTTTTCCCATCCACAGTTTATCGATGGCGTTCCCGGTGGGACACCCTGTATACTAACACCATCCACTGCTCCATTTTCACCTAAAACACGTTGACGCAATGGTAAAGTTTAAAAACTAAAATATTTATTCGGACTTGTTACAGTTTGAAACAAAATGTGGACATATTGCGCTTTGAAAAATACAACTTACTGGACTTGTTGCATTTTGTAAAATATATGCCAAAAAAGTATACTTATTTCAAAGGGACTTGTTTCGTTTTGAGGCCTAAAATATTTACTGTTTAGTAGAGTAAAGTCCTAAGAATGCAGCGCCACCTTTAACTGAAATTCGTAAAAAATTGGACTTGATACATTTTGAAAAATACCTCCTCATATGATCTACTAATTAATTTAATGTCAGGTTTTATTTATTCTTGGAATGAAATTTTCTTACCGAATACCACACAGTCGTAAATTATTCCTAGAAATTTTCTTTATGGTGATAATAATATTATAATAAAAAATAATGTCTGGAAATTATTTACGCTACAACTGCTACAAATATTTAATGATTTTTAACATGTAATTGATGTAAAATTAATAATCTAATTTCAAACCAAATTTAAAGATTGGCATTTAAATTAACGAAGAAAAATAACAATACTAATTATGCAACATCCTGTACATTTAAAATTTTAGTACAGCTAAAGTTCATTTTTGCAACCGCTTTTCAAAATTTTATTGTTTTAACTTCAAAAAAGAAATCTAAACTATCTATTCCATTCCATTTGAAAAAAAAAAACAGACAGATCTCGACACTCTGTAACATAAAAAAAATATTTGTAAGCAATGAGGATTATATCGAATTTATATACAACCTTACTATATGCTGGATGATTTCATGATCCAAAATCGCTACTACCTGTGAAATTGTTAAATTACGCACTAAAATTTTATGTGTGTTTGTTCAATAATATTTTGTACATTGTATTTTGTGAAAGTGAATAAAATGTGTATTTTATAAAAGTATTAGATGTCGTTACATAAGAGAGTAAGACCAAGTAACATGTATGTCATTAATAAAATATGCATAAAGAAATTTGACAATAACAGTTATTTATTATGTAAGTAAAGAAAAGTTGCCCTTGTATGTTATCGATTTTCAATAAGAGTTTCAGAAAGAAATCTTACAGTTACAACTGTTCAAATTCAAAATAAAATTGTTCCAATTTTCTAAATCCTATTTCAAAGCTTTTCTTTCAGTATAGTATAATGTTAAAAAATCACCAAATGGACCATTATTATATTGGATAAGATAAAAAAAATTACTAACGTTAATAAATGCTCTATGTAACCATTCATGATACATAATTTTTTATGGTCGTACCCATCTAATAAAAAATTACATTATCGATACCTGTAAGACAAACTCATTTATAAGATTGAAAGAATATTTTGTAATTATTAATTTAAACAAAAATGGCTAGTTTACTGAGGGTGTTTTTAACTCAAAAAGAAACATTTGTTTTAGTTACACTGAAATAGTCGAAAAGATACATTGGAATTAGTTTATGATCTTTCATGCTATAAAGGTATTCATTAAACTAACATTGTTTGCGTAAATAAAATTTAAAATTTTATTTCTTTCCTACTATTTAAATTTTTACTTTTGAAAACCATAAACTTTTAAAGAAGAAGAGGTGGGATGTCGTGTATATAAAGAGTTATTGATTTTTGAAGTGATAAGTTTGTCTTGGTTTACAGTATTAAAGCATAATGAAGATTTTTACGGTATGTACATTAATTCTAATGTTTTTATTTCAATTGATTATACTTCTTTAGATCGTCGTTACGTTGTTCGGAGCAATTAATGCTCGTCCAGATGTATCCCATTTACCCACAGGTAGTTATTTACCATCTGGTGGGCATGTTGGTGGTGGTTCCGGACACTTTGGAGTAATTAGTGGTGGAGATAGCAGTTTTGGAAGTAATTATCAAGAAAGTAGTGGAAGTTTCCAATCGGGCGGATTATTCCAAGGGGGCAGTGGCGGCAGTTTCCAAGGAAGCAGTGGTGGCAGTTTTCAAGGGGGCAGTGGCGGCAGTTTCCACGGTGGTAGTATTGGTGGAAATTTTGGAGGATCTAGTGGTGGATTTCAGAATCAAAAACACGTATACTTTTATGCCGCTCCTGAAGAACATTCATTGTCACGCCTTCGCATCAACATCGTACCTAATTCCCAACGCAACAGTAAGATTATCTTCATCAAAGCACCAGCCTATGGATCTGTAGTACCTGAAGTTAATGCTCCACAATCACTGTCTGAAGACAAGACCTTAGTCTACGTTTTGGTGAAACGTCCAGAACACGGTGGACAAATCAATATCCCTGCTGGTGTCGGCGTCAAACCATCTAAACCAGAAGTTTACTTTATCAAATACAAAACCCAACAAGATGCTCAACAGCAAATCTCTGGCGGTCTTCAAGGACAACAAGTTGGATCGAATGTTCAAGATTTAGGAAACGAATCCAATTTCATCAGAACGTTAGATTCTGGATCGTCATCTACTGGCTCAATCGGAATTGGAGGCATCTCTGGAAGTACAAGCGGAAGCATTACCTCGCTTAGCGGTAGCGGATCTCATGGTTCAAACGTGTTCACATCTGGATCGTCGGGTAGCAGCAACTTTGGACCAGCAGGCGTCAGCGGACCGTATTAGTTTATTACGCAGAAATTCTTGTATTCTTTAAAATTAAGCCAATTTTACTAACTTGATAGGTTGTGGCTTGTTTATAGTATGTACCTGTTCTATATACACATATTTTTTTAAGAAATACAGAATTAATCATTCAAATGTAACTTATTTTCTATTATGTATGAAGACATAGCTTACCTCAAATTTTTGTCTTGCATTGATTAATTTCAAAAATGACATTTTATTTAGTATATTTAAACGAAAATAAAGTTTTTCTATTTGAAGTAGTATGAGAGTAACTCTGTTGAATAAATACATAAATATATCAATTTTTATAAAATATGACACTAGAACTACTAATGTTTACTAAATTATACACCGGTATTGACTAAAGTCGGATACAATAATTTGTGTACAGAATATTATTACTTCATTCTAGGAAATAGATGATTTATGTACAATCCATTTTTTTGTAGAGAATTTATCTATTTCCTTTAATAAACGCCGGCAGTTCCTAAAATTGCTTGCTGTATAAATGTCAATAAAGTAATATTAGAGTTTAGGTGTAAATTTAGTGAAGTTCAAGTATTGTCCAAATACATTTCGCACGTACTTTATGGAGAAATTGGAGTCCTTATTTTGTTGCTTTGTTATTTGGAAAAGTAGAATTAGTATCAAACGGATATACGTAAGATACTATTTTTTTGATATGAGTGCAGAAATGTATATTAATATTGGTTTAACTTTTTAAATATTTGAATTTTTTGAGATGGCTGAAGACATTTTTGATACATTTAGTGTTTTATATTTTTGATGGAAAATAAAAAAAAATTGTGTAATTAGATGTGTATGGAACTGTGTTAATAATTGTTTGTTGGTATCTTTGATTGTGTGTACAAATTGATAAATGCCAAAATTTTAGTTGTGCCTTATGTAAAACAAGTTTAGGTAAATTCATATGTACTCTATTCATTATTAAATTATAGTTTTGTACTTATATATAAAAATTGAAAAGTAGTGTAATTGAGTCCGTATGAATCCATGTGATGGACCTTTAAGTGGGTATAGAGCTAATGTTTTCATAAATCGCGTAAATGCGTTTTTTGTGCTAAAATTTTAGAGGTGCAATAGGATAGTAAAATATTAATGTACTTAATTATGTATGTGCTGTATTTTATTTCTTAATACAAGCTGTTTGTTATTAAAATCTGAGATTTTAGTCTGGGTACCAAACGTCTAATAGTAGGGTACACATTTTGAGGATGAATAAAGAATTTTTACTGTTTTTATATGCTTATGTCATGTAGATTTTTTCCGACTGATACTACTCTGCCCGTAATTTGAATAATTTAAGATCGCGTTCAAGGTTGTAATGTAACAAACGTAATCCAGGCACGTGAAAAAACAAGATTTGAATAGTCTGCAACTAAACCCAAAGCGAACTTGGCCGATCAAAAAGCGGTAAAAGCTAAATAAATACATCTACGTTGAATCCAGGATAAAATCCCTAACAACCGCTAGAGTGCAGTGATAAATGTAGTAATATCAGCAATGAAATATAACACAAGCATGGTGATAATATTGAACGTTAATTGATTTTAAATAAAATTCTCAATTTTGACAAAGTTGTGTAAATATTTAAAGCCAAAAGATACCCATCTGCCTGAGGAAAGAAGGGTAAGAGAAAACCTCAGGTTTCCGCCTTAACAATTAAACAAACACAACATAACCAAAGTATGTATCGAAATAATTAACATTCATTGTAGGTAATTATTATTATAAATACAATTATAATACATGTATCAGGTTGAGGAACCGTTCATCAGTTCATATTTAAATCCGAACAACCACCAGTATTAGAATGTAGATGCAAAAATATTTCTGATTCAGCTCATTTATACATGCATTTTCAATTTAAAACTGAAGGAGGTTAATTAACAGTGTAAAACACTGTGTGTAACAGGCGAGTTTCACCAGTCGCGAAAGCTTCTACCTGCCTAACAGTTGGATTTTCGAGATCGCGTCAATTTTAGATGACCATAATGCAGTCAATATTAAGTTTCACAATTATCACATATACACAATAAAATACACAGATTAAAATAAATAGAAATAAATGTGACTACGAGCCATCCCTCTGACCTTCGTCTCTCACGGAACAGAAAATATTAAGTGTACAACAAGGCTTTTTCACGCATTGGTATTGCTTCATTCTGAATCATACTTTTATAAGTAGACTGTTTTAAAATATATCCCTAATTAAAAGATCAAAAACAGTCAATCAAAGACACGTGGTTAAATTATTTACAACGTGAAATCGAGCGCAGTGTACATAACATAAAACAAATTAAAATACGCCATAACACGAATATTATGCCAATATTATTTGTACAAAAAAAATGCAATCCGAATGTTCGGTCTCCATCGCGCTTAAAACAAAAATTGGCCGCGATAATTTTTTTCTAAATATAAGTTACAATCAAAAGCACGTATCTTTAAATTGTTGAAATTGCGTAATCAAGAAAAGGAATGCCAATACTACGTTAGATGGCTTTCTACCCCAATTGCACAACGAAACACGAGGTTATAATATGGAATAATTACAAAATAAATAAACGCAAATTATTAAATTTTGTAAAAATAAAATTTACGAACATTACGCATTTAGTTGCCAGGCTTTTAAAGTAAATTACAAGTACAAATTTTATACAGACTAAAAATAATACGTAGCAAGAAAAATTTCGTTGTTAACACTCTAACAGTCGGGGACCAGATGTATCCCTCGACAAAAAATGCAGCCCCTTTAACGGGACTTTGTAATGGTGCTATCTGACCGGCGCACATCGACATATTTTAAACCGTTTATAAAAAAAATTGCGGGTAATATTTGAATTTAAATATGGATCTTTAAAGGTGGCGCCCAAAAACTTTGTTTTGACTCGATATTGTAATGTGACATATGATTTTTAATTTTTTTAGGTCAAGGAATCATAGTACAATGTTATTTTTGGTGAAAATGAATGTAATGCTTTAAAAGAAATCAAAAGAACTGTTTATTTGTTAACATTAAGTATACAAAAGTTGAAAAAAAGAGATACATTTTATATTGACACCTAAGTTTAAGATAACATAATTGTAAAGTTCTTCAGAGTCACTTTAATTTATTTATTGAGCATTTGGTATTTGGATTACAAGATTTTTTCACTTCATACTATAATATGCAATTGGAGTATATTGTGGAATTGCAATTGGAAAAAACTCATTGTTCGCTTTATCTCTTTATCAGACGAATGATATTAGCAATTTTTTCCCAAAAAGAAATTTTCACCTCTGTCGTCTCAGAAGCGTCTTCAATTCCATAACAAGAGGCAATAAATGTTGTGCATTCCTTTATTACTTTCATGTCCCAATTTTCGTAGCTGTTTACCGGTCCGAAGGCACTTACTTCTTTCCAATCCTATGAACTGGGCGACAGAATCACAGCCAGGCAGGGCATTTCTTGAAATTATGTGCTTGTATTTTTAAACTGTTTTCTTGATATCTACTAATGCCTTTCCTGGTTTTAGCGATACCATGCAAACTTAATTTTTCATACCCAGTCGATGGTAGTAGTACAACAGTAAAACGAATACGCAAGTTTAGTCGCATATAGAATGAAGAATTTCATTTTGTTATTGTTTATAACCGCTGAATGTCTTCCTCTACATGTCCTGTTGTCAAATCAGTTCTCAGAGTGATATTGCCTCTATGTATATGAACTGGCATGGACCGAGGTATCTTGTCTAGTAACAACCAAACGATTTTCAAGTAGGACATTACATACATTGCAGAAATGTTGTTGCACAAAAGCTGTATCAGTTGGCGTTTGTTATGATTATTTGACAGCGTTATATTCTATGGAAGAAGTAATGTTGTTTTAGTATAAGTACGAGGGCAAATCAAATATAAACCGGAATTTATTTTTTAAAATCTATTGAAAAGAGTTAGAAACATGGGAGTACAATATTATTTTTCTACATAATTTCCTTGTTTGGACACACGTTTTCATAAAAAGATGGAGGTTGTGTATCAAGCCAATTACACATAAAGGTCTTTCCAGCATTATTACTGTGAAATCGTTGCCCTCCTAGAGAGAATCTTTCAAGGGTCCAAACATGTGATAGTCACAACAAGATAAATCTGGACTATAGGGAGAGTGTTCCAAAGGTGTCTAAAGCATTGCCTCTAGTGCATTGTCATGAAGAAGAACGACGTTTCTAATGGAGAAACCACACCTTTTCCTCCGATATGCCAGTTTTGCCTCATCCAAAGGTTACAGTAATGTGCAGCGTTAACAACTTGGCGCTCTTGAAGAAAGTTTATGTGCAAGAACTATATCTCTAAAAACCCGAGTTTTCGTCTTGACAGGTGCACCTTCTCTCTTCTTTCGCTCCTCCTTGCTTGCTTGTTTTGATTTCAAAGTTTAATACGATGCAGAAAATCTTCTCCCTTAACATGAAATCTGTCCGAAAGACGTGTTGAAATCTCGAGGCGACGCATATTTTCTGTTAAAGATGAGGCACCCAGCCAGCTAAGACTTTTCTAAACTTTTAATTATTATCAAAGATGATAAGTTTTAGTGCTCCCGTAGCTTATTCCTATCTCAGATGCAATTTCAGAAACGGCTACAGGCTGAACACTTTCGATAACACGTCGAACGGCTTGAATGTTCTCTGGGTCAAACTGGCGCGAAGACGCCGACTATGAGGCTGATTTTCAAACCGTTTTCTTCTTACACCTGAGTTTTTTAGGCACATATCCCCGAACTGAGCTCAAGTCTACGGAAAATTTCCGAGGGTTTTACACCCTCATTTGTCAGAAATTTAATGATAATGGGTTGCGCAACGTTCGGGTGTATCTGTTGTTCACTTATCTTGGAGTAAACTCGAAAATCAACACGAGTGGACTTGACGAGCATTGGATAATCACGTGACATCTACACCTACCGCAGAGAGAAGTTCCGACCACTTCCGACTGTTAAAATTTCGGCTTATATTTGATTTACCTTGGTATAAAGTTCCTTGATACTTTTTTCTCACAATCCGCTGTTGTTGCACTCCTAATGTTGTAGTCATGGTAGCTGTCAAACACAAGATGGACATTGGCATAATTTAGCTTGTCAATGATTTTTTCGTGGAATTTTTTTAGGAAATCACACATAGACTTTCCTACAGGCCAATCCACAACCCACAGTAAAGCACAACCGTCAATGATTATTGTGTTGGTTTCTTACTTCTTTTGACAGACTGCGAAACACTTATAGTGTTTGTTAATGCAGACTTACCAACAGCTCTCTCATATTTCCACCATTTTTAAGCATCGTGTTTTAGCACATCAGTCGATTTTATATCTCTGGTTACTTGGAGGGTTATGATTTTGGAGTACGAAACGTTTGAAATTTACCATCTTTATGCTTATTCATGTTTATAACAAATTTTTGAAGACTATTATAAAATTTATTTGGAAGGTTTTCTTGATAATTATGCATTGTTATCTTAGCCAATTCATAAGCTTGCCCATTTTAACTTCTTTAGGTGCTGGGTACTACTTTGTCAGATACAATGTTACCACAATTGAAAAAACATACCTCTTCTTTCTCGATGGTTAATATCTTGATTACTTTAATTCACAACCTGCCTCAAAAAAATGTATTGAAGCTTTAGTTTGGCAATAACATTTTTCACATTAACAGTAGGTAAAATTGGACTTTTTTTCAATATTTTGGGCGCCATCTTGAACCCATAAGCTATCAAAAGTGAACTCACAACAATTTATTCACACCTCGAAACAAGCTTTTCAAGATTACACTCAGACAATTTCTACTTTTTTATGGTAAGTCAAAAATATTATTGTAATTAGATGCGTATAACATTGTGTTGAATAGTTTATTTGTATCTTCCTGATGGCATAGTAAAAAATTATAGTAAAACTTATGAAAAAATTATATTCTAATGCTGTTTATTAAAAACGGATACAAAATTTGTTATGTAAATTGGTGTAATTTTATGCGTAGAACAATGTTTTAAAAAGCAATTTATTTCTACCTTTTATCAAAAGGAAAGGAACAACCAACTGCAGCGTCTATTTAACAACAGAAAACACCAAAACTGCGAAATCGGACACGTAGTTTCCAACAGCTAAGCTGTTATCATCACGAAACCGATACTAAAAGTAACAAACAACGGGAAGCTTTATACTATCTGCTTTCACGCATCGTTAACTAATTGATTTCAGATAAGCTTATTCCGAAAATCCCTAATGGGTTCGTTATCATCAAATTCATAAGCAAATTTCTGTTTTAATTTCTAAACTTCATAAGATCAACTTATTCTGCCCTCTTAATTATTCAATGTCGCCTACTCTATGCATTTTGAGCATATGCATGGCAACACTGACCTTCTGTGCATATTGACATGAGCTACGTGCTCTTCAGTTTTAATAGGTCTCTTAGTTTCCCTTATATATTGGTTGCGTCTTTACTAATTTTATGTATTCCGATTTGACACTTTCTGGTTGGTCTTTTGGATTGCCTAAAAGATTTTGCAGGTTGTTATTACTAGAAGTCACTGTTTGATATCAAATTTTGGAAATATTTTTTTGAAGCCTTTTTGTATGTGGGATAATTTGGTGGATTTGACATATTAGCTTATCTTTTGCTATTACTAGTTCCTAACATTGTAATGTTTCTAATGTTTAACTTATGTTTATGTTTTCTAATTAGGTTTTGTGACAATTGATTCTTGAAAACCATTGTATGATGCAATCTGCTGATTATTTTCGCAGTTCTTTATCAAGTTTTGTTTTGACAATGGGAAATGTAATAATCGGTGAATCAAGAAGTTGAAAGATGCAAGTTTATGTTGCATACTATGGTTGGAATCATTTGTTATAAACCTCATAGTGTTAGTGTAGTGTGTAGTTTATAAACAAATGATTCAACCATAGTATGCAACATAAACTTGCATCTTTCAACTTCTTGATTCACCGATTATTACATTTCCCATTGTCAAAACAAAACTTTGATAAGAACTCGAAATATTAAGCAGATTGCATCATACAACGGTTTTCAAGAATCAATTGTCACAAACATAATTAGTAAACATAAACATAAGTTAAACATTAGAAACATTACAACGTTAGGAACTAGTAATAGCAAAATAGATAAGAAATATGTCAAATTACCAGAATTATCCCACATACACAAAAAGGTCTTTCAAAAAACATTTTCAAAACTTAATTATCAAACAGTGACTTCTAGTAACAACAACTTGCAAAAATCTTTTAGGCAATCCAAAAGACCCAATAGAAATGTGTGATAAATCGGGAATTATAAAATTAATTGTAAAGACTGTAACCAAGTATATATAGGGCAAACCAAGAGACTGTATTAAAAACTCGTTTTAAAGAGCACGTAGCTGCATGTCAAATATCATCGCACAGATAGGCCCAGTGTTGCCATGCATACGCTTGAAAACGGCCAAGAGCAGGCGAGCATTAATTAAGAGGGTAGATAATAAAACGAACTTGATTCTGTATGAAAGTTTAGAAATTTTTAAAAACAGAAATTTGCTTTATGAATTATGATGATAACGGACCATTAGGATTTTCGGAACTATTTAAGCTTATCTAAGAATCAATTAAGTTAACGAGTGTGATAAGCAGATAGTATATATAAGCTTCCCGTTGCTTTTATTTTTAGTATCGGTATCGCTGATGATAACAGCTTAGCTGTTGAAACACGTGTCCGAGTTAAGTTTTGGTGCAGTTTTTGGTGTTTTTCTGTTGTCTACCTTTTTAGATGGAAACATTAATTTTATTATTTACTAAGGTATGCTCATTATACGTTCTATTTCGGTTTTATTAAAATTGATGAAAAACTTTCTATTGTTTTAAGTTTTGTTGCGAACTAGCGTTTTGCTTTTGATAATCAATGAATAATAATTTGTTCTCATATATTGTAAAAGTGAATACGCAAATCTCTTTCTATATATGTGTATAAATTAATTTTTTCTAAATACTTTCGAGGACTTTTCTTAGTTAAAAATATTTTGTTATTTTGATGAGAAAAAAAAAATGAAAGTGGAAACTCAAAATAATCCTGAGAGGAAAAGGTAAATAAAGAAAACCCAAATAAATTTTTAAAATGTAGCTAACAAATTTTAAAAATAATGAGTTTTTTTTGAAATAACAAAAGTTAGTAGCAATTATAGATATCCCAATAAAACTTTTTTTGATATTTTAATAAAAATTTTTTTTGTTTTTTTCGGTCAACGTTTCTGGCCAGGACAAGGCTGGCCTTTATCAAGACTTTATTTCTTAAAAATCCGAAATGAATACAATTAATTCACAGGAAATTTACGCTAATGAATTTTCCAAAATGTACCGTTTTTGAATGCTTTGGTGGAATGATGGTTCTTTTTTTAATTATACATGTTTAGTGGAAAATTGGATTCCTAATTATTTTAATTTTTTGATTTTTTTTTTTCACACTTTTTTTACAAAAATTATATTTTTATAAAATATCTACTTAACAATTACTGTGATACTTAGTTCTTAATTTTTCTTAGTTAATAATTATTTATATAATAATTTGTTCAATAGTATGTAAATCGTAACACTTTTTTCAATACCTAAATTTCCTGTGAATTAATTGTATTAATTTCTGATTTTTTTTTAATAAATAGGGCTTAATAAAGTCCATCCTTGTCCTGGACGAAACGTTGACCGAAAAATTACATGGAGTTTTATTAGTTCTAAATAATTCACTCTACTACCACTCCGACCAGCAAACCAACAAAATTTTAATAATGATTATGTTATTTCCTTATTATTGATTCATCCTCATCATGATTTCATTAACAGAATAATACAAAAGTGTTGACTGATTTTTGATTACGACTCCTATTATTGTTTGATTTTTAAATTGTGGTAGTCAAATTTTAATTATGTTGTTGTGAATCGTAAAAATGATGAGTTACTAAACGTCAAGCATATTAAAGTTATTCTTATCTCTTTATTGTTTTGAAAAACTGCGAAAAAGTGTGCGGTTTCTTTATTTGTTTTAATATTTGTTTACACAAAATTTTAGTTATCTAAAGTATATTTAAATGCTTAGCGACCGATACACCTCGTTTACCGAAACATGAAAGGACTTAAAGGGAACACCTCCGTCCCAATTTTAATTTACATCAGTGTACACTTTTATGAAATAACAAAATAATTTATAAATTATTATTATTTTTCATATTTATTTCCTTTTAAGCTATTTTTGGTAATATTGTCTTCGTAGCCTACAGCTTAATTTCATGAATGAATTATTTTGATAATTGTAAATTTATGCCGCGACGAAATTCATTTGTTTGGGTCAATGTATCCAAAAACAAAACAAAAAAATCTTATTTTCATTTACTTTCTCCTATTGTGAACTTTGATCTTTATGATTTTTTTTGTGCTTAAGTAAATTTGAAGTAAAGCTTAAAATGTTTATGCGTTTTTTTTTGAGAGATTCACTATTTGTTGAAATTGATAGTTTTACGAAAGCTTAATGACGTGTTTATGAGGTTAAAGAATTTTTAAAAAATGTATCCTATCGTGGAATTTTGTAAAAGTAGATAATGTTTAATTCAAATTTTTGAGAATATTTTATCTATTTGCAATAAAGAAAGTAAAAATATCTTTCGCAATTCTCAGTCTCCTTATTTATTTTAATATTGCATTACGCACTAAACTTTTATTCAATTACTGTGATAATATTTTGTATATTGTAGTATGTGAAAGTGTATAAAATATGTATTTTATAGAAGCATTAGATATCGTTACATAAGCCAGCAAGACCTCTTTATGAATAACATGTAATTAAACAAGAGATGCATAAAGAATTTGACAATAAACTCAATTATTTACTTAATCGAAAAAGGTAATTTACTTCAGGCTGTTTAAGACTATAAAAAAACACATTTTTTTTTGGAGACACATATAGTAGAACACGTCTCAATTTAGTATATGATCTTTCACGCTATAAAGGTGTTTCATTATGCAACAATAAACAAAATCATCACTAATACTGCTCTCACCTTGTTTGCATAAATAAAATTTAGGAAGTTTTTAAATTTTATTTCTTTCCTACTATTTAAATTTTTACTTTTGGAAACTATATTTTTTCTAGAAGAAGAAGTAGGGATGTCGTGTATATAAAGAGTTATCGGTTTTTGAAATGATAGCTTTGTTCATAATACTAAAGCACAATGAAGACTTTTATAGTAAGTACATTAATCGTAATATATTTCGTTTCAATTAATTAATCGCTTTTTAGGTCGCCGTTACGTTGTTTGTAGCAATTAATGCTCGCCCAGACGTATCTCATTTACCGACAGGTAGTTATTTACCGTCTAGTGGACATTCTGGTGGTGGTTCCGGGCATTTTGGAGTTGGAATTGGAGCAGTCGGTGGTGGAGGATACCAGACAGGCAGTTTTGGCGTAAGCGGTGGCGGTTTTCAAGGAGGTAGTGGCGGTTTCCATTCGGGCGGAGGATTCCATGGCGGCAGTGGTGGCGGTTTCCACGGTGGCATTGATGGAGGTTTTGGAGGAGGCGGATTTTCACGATCAAAAACACGTATACTTTATGCCGCCCCCGATGAATATTCATCATCACGTCTTCGCATCAATATCATACCTAATTCTCAACGCAACACTAAGATTATCTTCGTCAAGGCGCCAACTTACGGATCTGTAGTACCTGAAGTTAACGCGCCACAATCGTTGTCGGAAGACAGAACCTTAGTCTACGTTTTGGTGAAACGTCCAGAACATGGTGGACAAATTAATATCCCTGCTGGTGTTGGCGTCAAACCATCGAAACCAGAAGTTTACTTCATCAAATACAAGACCCAACACGACGCTCAACATCAAATTGCTAGCGGTATTCAAGGACAACAAGTTGGAGCCAACGTACCTGATCTTGGAAACCAAGCAAACTTTGTTAGCACTTTGGATAGTGGATCAAGTGGACATGGTAACTTCGGAGAAGGTGGTATTGATATCAGATCTAGTTTTGGAAGTAGCTCTTCCTCTATATCTTCTGTATCTTCTGGTAGCACATTTGGACCAGCTGGAGCTAGCGGACCATATTAAATAATAAGCAGCATTTAGCACATTGTTAAAACAATAATTCATTGTACCTGTTACATTTTTATAAGATAATAAAGTGATATTACTCTAAATATTTTTTGTTATTATCGTCAATTGTCTCGATTATATGTTTGCGCTGAAACTTTTAAAGCATATTTTAAAGAACAGAAAAAACACCAAAAACTGCACCAAAAAACTTTACTCGGACACGTGTTTCAATAGCTGATTAAATACCAACAGGACTACACTTTTATTTTTAACGAGACATGCTATGTATAGTAGTTATTTATGTTACCAGTGACGAAACGTATGATTTTTGGTAACGAATGCGGGACGAGCGTTGCGAGTTACAAACAATGAGTTATAAAAAATCATGTTTCGTTGCGTGTAACATACAATATTTTTTCTAATTTTCAAAAAAAAAGTTTAAAAAATGAATTAAAACACTTTCGAATTCAAATTCTAATCGAATTTGACCGATGTTACTGTTTCGAAACGAATGTCAAAACAATCTGACAAGTGACGCCAAATTTTAGTTTTCGTAACACCTGCTTTGATTATGAAAAATGTCATTTTATAATATCAAAATTAGGAAAAACGGTTTTCAAAACAGTATTTTAAGCCTTGTGAAAAGATTTTTATTCAAAGTTTGTTCTTATTCATATTTTCCAAATCGTAAGGTATTTAGTCAATTATTTTTAAACGGTTTATTATGACTGTTGTTTATTGTGTATTTATCGAATTACTCTAAATTTTGTGACAATCTTTTCACAAAACTATTTCTATGTTACAGAATATAAGTTATATTCCCTTTTAGAAATAAAAATTGAAATGTGTAGGAAATCTTTCACATTCCGTCACAAGAATCCAAGATATACTTAAAAATTACCATAAGAGTAGACGATATTAAATTAATTAAGCTATCCACATTTCATAAATAAAATGGTGAGTTTTGTAACGGTTTTCTGCACATTCTTACAAGCTTAAGCTACTGCATGGATGATGTGATCATTCATGTAATTACTTTTACTTTTAGTGTTAGTTCGCTGGTGACGACAGCTTAGGTATCGAAACACATGCTATCTTAATAAAAATGTTTATTTGATATTAACAAATTGAAAACATATTTTGCATCAAATGGTTTATACACAATTTTTCAAAAATTCATCACATTATCTGTTCACTTTTTATCAAAGATTGGAAAAGTTGTAAATCAATCCATTAAATATTAAGTAAAAATTATGTTTTTGATTTAAGAAATGGCGTATAAATTAATATTAATGAGTAGAAAACCCCTCACTCACTGTGCAAAGTTATTTCAAATAACAAGAAAAAGTTTTCAGAATAGTGTTTTACGCATCAAAATACATATTGTACTTTGTCAAAAGTTTACATTTTTCATTAAAAGAGGTGAAACTTTTAAAATTTGTGTTTTTGATTTTAATAAAACTTTGTGTATATTGAGGAATATAAACAAATAAAAAAATTATCATTTGTTTTTCAATTTAAAATTGGTGTTAATCGAAAATTAATGAATAGAAAGATAATTAATAATGTTTCTGTTTTAACAATTACTATGACGTGGAAATGGGCGTTTACATTAGGACAAAATGGACATTGTTTTACGCATCAAAATACATCGCAATTTGTCAAAACTAACACAATTTGTATTCTCCGCTAGAAGTGCAAAGAAATGTTTTTGGGCAACTCGTAAGTTATCAAAATTTTATTAGAAATTGTTAACGCAATTGTAATTGTAAAAATGTGCGTTAAAAGTTGAGGAGAGAGAAGTTAGTTGGTGTAGGCTTTCGCAGCATGTCGTATAGATTCGGGTCTAAAGGTCGTTGTTGATTGGAACTTCTTCCTATCGTTTCTGTAACGCGGTAGTCAGCTTCTTCCATCTCCTATGTTGAATGTAAAGTGATGATTTCTAACGAGACAAACACCGAAGTCCTTGGTGTTGACCATGGACGACTCGTGGTTAACCATACAGATGAGTGCTCACAGAGGACGAGACGAAAGTGTTGGCCAAAGGAAGCAATTTTGCTTTGTTTCTCCTAGGAACAGTCCAATCGAAGATGTGATCTCGAGCACGGAAGCAGCAATTAGACACCTACAGGATGAAGACTCAGAAGCGGCTAATGTTCTCAGAAAGACAAAACCTCCAAAGAGCAACTTGTTCAGAAAATAAACGAAACGACTTAAGTTTAAATTTTGATTAAGCCAAACTTGTTTGAAAACAGGCTTATCACCTTAAGTGGAATAAAGAAATGGATTGGTTTAGAAGACTTCCGAAAATAAATGTGTCAAAAATGTCAATTTGCAGATGAATCCTTCAAAAATACAATGAAATGCGGCACGTAGTAATACAACTAAGAAATCACAGAGGTTATATACATAGGTACTATGACAGTTTATGACAATGACATAGTTTTAAAAGGCTTTATTACGAGATAAACATTTGGAAAAAGTAGCTTAACTTAGTATTTTTTGCTTAGCTTTGTGTTTTAAGTGATTAGGGATTCATCCTACAAACTGTATGCTTCAATATTTATGTATGTCTGTGGTACTTTTAAATTTCTACATAGGTATATCGTCATTAAAATTGCAATTGGCTAGGATTTAACAATTATAAAAAAAATAAATGGTTTAGAACCCCTGACTTCTATTTTAAAGTTTACATTTGAACAAAAAAAACAGGGGGAGCTCATTATTCCATTGTCACCAAATTTACAATACTTAATGGGTGTTGTTTTACCTGTTTATTGCTCGGAGGCGATTAGATACATGCCCAATATTTTAGGTAGGTATAATATAAAATGTTAGAAGAGGACAACACTATAAGAGTATGTGATTTCTGGAAATTAAGCGCTAATCACTTAACCGCAAAGCTACACGAAAATACTATATAAGTCGATTTTAAGCTAATTCAACCCGGATAAACGTAGTCGTGACCACCAAAATCCTTAATTCGACGAGATAATCAAAAACGAATTTATAGATAATAATAATAAATGTTTTTATATTCACATAAAATAGTATCATAAGAAACAGATACAATTTATACAAGATTAATTTAATTACAACAATAAAACAAATATAATTAACTCGGTATCTATACAAAGGTTACTTACATACAATGCAAAACCTCATGGCGTAGTTCAAGCTATGGCTTGTTTTTCCACTAAAACAATGTATTTATAAAACATTGAAGTTTGTGCATTAATAGAAAAATTGAAATATAAATGTTAACACAAAAGCTAGATGAAAGTGATTAAATAAAGAAAGAAAAATAAAAATACAACATGTTAATCCAGAACATGCTCATGCAGCAGTAAGTTCTTATATTCTTTTTTAAATTTATATTCTTTTTAAATTTCCGAAGCTGTTTCTCCAAGACTACTGAGTCCAGTGATAGCCAATCTCTTCATGATGAATTTTGAAATGAAAGCGATTGAGCTCGTACAAGTCCACGACATGGTTCCGAACCGACACCTGAATAGTCAAAATCCCAGTATCCAGTTCATCGTGGAGGCAGAAGATTAGCAACAACTGGCTTTTTCGTATATCCTGGGGAAAAAGGAGAACACACAGTGTTCTCAAAACCTACACACACGGACAGGTACCTACATGCTTTATTAAACCCCCACCAGGCTAAAACAGCAAGGAGATCAAAATATCAATGTTCAAGATCACCGGAATCTGACAGTCGACAAAAATATTTTCATGCATATCCAAAGTCACAGACACCATAAAAAGAATTCTAAATAAGCACGACATCAAAATTATCTTCAAACCAACAAAGAAGATTTAGCTCTCTCAACAGCCTTGTTTTTGTGACAAGGTATACATAGGAACCACCAAGTCGTTGATAGGAACTGGACTTAAAGAACATCCAGAAACTGCAGTTTGCGACACACCGAGTAGTCAGCGTTAGCCAACCGTGTGCTTAGCAGTGGGGAACACAAGATACTCTTTGAGAGCTCCAAACTTCCACCCACGATTAACAATTATCCCAACAGATTGTTAGAAAGGATAAGAAGCAAAAGTTACTATTCTATATCCAACATCGGAGATGGAAGGATCTCTGAAGGATTGACTACTCGCGTAAGCGAAACTTTAGAAAGAAATTCTAATTAACGACGGCTTTCGACCCGAATCTAGCTCAAATGGTTGTCAGGACAATGTTTTTGCTTACCAAATATATCGTAATTTCTCACAATTTTATTATAAATTGGTTTATCTTATACAAAAAATTCTTCTTCTTTTTTAAATACTTTTGTGATCTTGGTTTTAATAAAAATTGGTATACAGGGTTTCAATAATTGATTTATATCTAGTAATTAATGACTCTTATATAGCGCCAAATTAAGAATACCGCTCTACAAAATAGGCGAATCAAATATGCCTTTTGAGTAACTTCAAAAGTTGACGTGTCATCAGTCAACAGTTATTAACATTGGAAAACATAATTTACATTATTTGCCTTTTAACAATTACTATGGCGTGGAAATACAGGATTTAAAAAGAGTATAAAATTACTCTTTTTAGCAGCGGTGCACACAACATTTTTTTGGGAACTTTTATTATAAATAAGCTTCAATGGAAAATTGTTATCTAGCAAAAGGATGGTAACTATGTAACTATGAAAGAAAATGTGACATTGTTGGTAATGTCGATATCGTTATGTATGTTGAGCAAATATCGATAGATGGTGTCACGTAAGAGCGGCTTATAATGAAAGTGGCCAGAAAACACAAATTTTTTGGACGCATTTGAGTACAAAAAATTCACATTTTTATTAGGGTCGCTTAAACGCATCAAATTATATTTTATTTGTCTAAATTTTAATACAATTTTCGTTTTCTTTGGGAGGTACACAAATTATTTAAAAAATAAGATGTCATTTTCTTCAGATTATTTCAAGAGGCACGATAGTGTGAAAGTACCATTAAAAAAATTTTTTTTATTCAAAATGTTGAGCTAAACGTACTTAAATAGTTATTTTTGTATTACGGGTGCAAAGCATAGGTTTTTTGAGTTTGAGAATTCAAAACCATGACAAGTATTGTTTTCAATTCTTTTGTGCGGTGACACATTTAAGAATTGATTCTGAGCGTACCACAAACTGTAATAGATAATTGTTGCTATAGTTATTGGACTCTTGCATTTAAGTAGTTATCAAATTCCAAAATTTATGAAAATGACAGGTTCTCGTCCTTCACATACGTTAAAAGGGGGGCGGAATTTTGGTCGTCACTGTATGTGTTTTCTACTCAATATTCTATATATTGATACGTGTTTAATCTGTGAAGCCGGACAGCTGATCACCCCGTTTATTTTTTAGCTACTGTTTTTATATAAAAATGTATTTGGTCCATGGGCGGATTGAACCAACTACCTTCGCGTTATTAGCACGACGCTCTAACAACTTTGCTAATCGGCCTCTTGCCTGTGGTGTGTGTTCTATTTTCATATAAGAAAGCAGTACGACACTTACACAAGGTTTATTATAAATTTATAGTATACGATATGGCACACGAAATGATAGTTTTTGTTTGACTTCTTATCGTAGTTTTCCTTTTATGAGGTTAGGTGTATATATAAACGCAAAACGATCTCCATTTTGAGAGTGCAAAATTAAATTAAAGAAAAAAGATTAATCAATTTTTGCATAGCCATGATGGTTTCATCAGAACACGGAATATCCAAGTGATGACGAAGAAAATCGGCGGATAAGAAGAAAAATACGTGTTATTAGCACGAAGCTCTAACAACTGGGCTAATCGGCATCTTGGCTTTGATGTGTGGTCTGTTTTCATATAAGAAAGAAGTCCGACCCTTGTACACGGTTTATTATGATTTATAGTGATCGCAGACGAAGTGATAATTGACATTTTTTATACACACATAATTTTTCAAATATTTCAAGTTTACGATTTTCTAAATGCCTGCAATCATTCAAAATTCATGCAGTGCCGCAGGCGTGCCCCGGGCCAATAGTACTTATTTAAAACTAATGCATCCGAATCGAAAATGTAAATTACTATGCGAAGGGAATTTGACTCAGAATACTGTATTTCGTTGCATATGTTTAATACACAAATGTGCAAAATATGGCAAAATAAAGCTAAAATAGTTCCGCATGCTTATTTTTGTGGAACGGCATTCTTATTTTTTTACATGATAGAACAGTTATCGCTTACTAGATGTAAATCATTAATTGACATCTTGTACATTATAATCCAATTTTTATTAAAATAATGTTTTGTATAAGTTGTATGTGAAAGTGTATAAAAATGTATTAGACATCGTTACATAAGAATACCTCTTTGTGAATAACATGCAATTAACAAGAAATGCATAAAGAAATTTAACAATAAATTCGATTAAAAATATTTTGCAATTATTAATTTAATCAAAGAAGTCAGGCTGTTAGTAAATAAAAAAAAATTTTTTTTTGTGGCACTGATGTATTCCATAGCATATTCACGTCCTTCTTAGTGTATGACCTTTCACTCTATAAAGGTGTTTGTGTCAAAATCATCACTAATACTGCTCTTACCTTTTTGCATAAATAAAATGTAGGAAGTTTTAATTTTATTCCTTTCCTACTATTGCAATTTTTACTTTTGGAAACTGTAATTTTTTTAAGAAGAAAAAGTAGGGATGTTGCGTATATAAAGAGTTATCGGTTTTTGAAATGACAGGTTCATCTCTTTAGCACAATGAAGACTTTTATAGTAAGTACATTAATCGTAATATGTTTCGTTTCAATTAATTAATCGAACTTTAGGTCACAGTTACGTTGTTTGTAGCAATTAATGCCAGCCCAAACGGACCGTCAGGTAGTTATTTACCGTCTAGTGGGCATATTGGTGGTGGTTCCGGACATTTTGGAGTTGGAATTGGAGCAATTGGTGGTGGAGGATACCAGACAGGCAGTTTTGGCGTGAGCGGTGGCGGTTATCAAGGAGGTAGTGGTGGTTTCCATTCGGGCGGAGGATTCCACGGTGGCAGTGGTGGCGGTTTCCACGGTGGCTTTGATGGAGGTTTTGGAGGAGGCGGAATTCACGATCAAAAACACGTATACTTTTATGCCGCCCCCGATGAATATTCATCATCACGTCTTCGCATCAATATCGTACCTAATTCTCAACGCAACACTAAGATTATCTTCCTCAAGGCGCCAACTTACGGATCTGTAGTACCTGAAGTTAACGCGCCACAATCGTTGTCCGAAGACAGGACCTTAGTCTACGTTTTGGTGAAACGTCCAGAACATGGCGGACAAATTAATATTCCTGCTGGTGTCGGCGTCAAACCATCGAAACCAGAAGTTTATTTCATCAAGTACAAGACCCAACACGACGCTCAACATCAAATTGCTGGTGGTATCCAAGGACAACAAGTCGGGTCCAATGTACCTGATCTTGGAAGTCAAGCAAACTTTGTTAGCACTTTGGATAGTGGATCAAGTGGACATGGTAACTTCGGAGAAGGTGGTATTGATATCAGATCTAGTTTTGGAAGTAGCTCTTCTTCTATATCTTCTGTATCTTCTGGTAGCAGATTTGGACCAGCAGGGGCTAGCGGACCATATTAAATAAACATAAATAGTAATAAATTGTACCTGTTATATTTTTATAGGAAAATAAAGTGATATTACTGTAAACAAGTTATGCTTTTTTCAGTTAGTACACAAAAGAAGTTAATGTTTGCACAGTTTAAATGGTGTAATAACGCGGTGACATAATATGACTACAAATTGAATATCAATATGGAAAGGAGAAAATTTGGTTTTAAAACAGTTTCATGCTTAGATGTCAAGTTTTATTGGTTTCTCTCTGTTACCCTGTTATATACAGTAATAGCCATTTTTATATACCGGGTGTTTCAAAAGGAATTGTCTTTTTCATACAGGGTGTTTCCTAACCTCTCTGACAAAATGAAGGAGCTGAATCCTTACTTAATTTTAAGACGTAAATGTGGTATACATTTTTTCCGAATGTCGCTTTGGTTTTGAGATACAGGGCGTTGAAAAAATAAAAATGTATGCGTTTTTTTAATTATTATTAATTAGCGGAATACAATATTCCAGTGATATTTGGATAAGTACTTTACTTTATGCCTATTTGAACTTACCAATTAGTTCATTGACGGAGATTCCGGTAACTAGTACCATAATTTCGCAAAAAATTAATAATACATGAACAAAAGTCAAATAAACTGCTGAAAATGTCCTCCATGATCCAGTAAACATCCATGTACACGACGTACTAAATTGTCTCTTGCACGTTGGAAAATTTCGGGGCTGGCGCGAATCGTATTAAAACCATTAATAATACGAAGTCGAAGGTCTTCTTCGGATTCAACAGGCGTAATGTAAACAAGTTGTTTAAGGTGACCCCAAAAATAAAAATCCATTGGATTGAGGTTAGGCGAACGGGGTGGCCATGGATGAGGTCCACCACTACCTATCCAGCGATCAGGATATTGTTGATTCAAATAGTTTTTAACAACTACTGCAAAGTGAGGCGGGGCGCCATCATGCATTAACCACATTGAGGCTCTCGTTCTTAATGGTACTTCTTCCATCAATTCTGGCAATCCATTTCTAAGGAAATTTTAATAGACATCGCCATTAAGTCGATTGGGAAAGAAATATGGTCCAACTAAGATATCTCCAATAATTGCTGCCCAGATATTGAACGACAATGTATGCTGATGATGTCCTTCGATGACAGCATGAGTATATCTTCTGCCCAGATGTGGTTATTGTGAAAATTCATAATACCATCTCTCGAAAAATTCGCTTCATCTGTAAATAGGATTTTTTTCAAAAAATGTGGGACTCTTAAAGGATTTTCTCGAAACCAGTTACAATAATCAACTCGAGCTGGAAAATCTCGAGGCAACAAAGCTTGCACTCTTTGAATGTGATAAGGATAAAGTAAATAATCCTTTAAGATTCTCCATACCGTTTTGTAACTCACATTCAACTCGTTCCCGATTTTTCTCGTACTCGTGCCTGGAGATTCTTCCACCACGTTTAAAATCTCTTCCTCAAGTTGTGGAGTTCTAACTGTCAGTGGTCGGCCGCCTATTTTTCTTTTTTATAAACTACTGAAAAACCTGAAATGCAATCTTGTAAACGTTTTTATTGTTTTTGTCAAAGTCGCCTGGATAAATTTGAGAAAAACTGACAATATTGTTAAATGGATTTCAAATGCACTTAACATTTTAATCCCAAATATCTCGAAAATGGCTACATTTACAGACTTCAAACAAGTATGACTTTTTTATGCATAGATAATTGTAAAATCATAATTTTAAGAAAAAGTAGTCCTAAAATTAAACACAAAAAAAATATGTGTGTTTAAATAAAATTTTGGACGCATTTGTGGCGCCATCTTACGAGTACAGTAAAATTATGGTCAAATTTCAATTTGCAACACCAAAAAATCCCACTATGCAAAATTTTGTCAGAGTATCTCAAGTACTTTTCAATTAAATAAGAAAAAACTAAAATTAATTTTTCACTTTGACACCCTGTATCTTAGTAAATATCTAGTTTTCGAGTATGGTTAATATAAAAAAATCTCATTGTTTTCGTCTAAGGAATCTTATATTAAAATATGTCCCATTACTTCTGGGACACCCTATATATGAAAGAATTTACATCTGTTGATATACTTACTTATATTGGCAAAAAAGTGAGCTATACCAATTTATTAGCCTTTTTAGTAGCATTGTAGGTGCGGAATTTGAATTCCTAACCCCGGACTTGGTGTTAGCTACCGAAGACGGGTTCGTTGGTGACCGTCCACCCTTTGCCCCAATTCGTAGATAAAGTGACACATTTCAATGCCCTTCGTGGAGCAATTTTTTGTTTTTTTTTTCGCCTTTTTATTCGATTTTTATCGGTTTTCTGTAATTTAATGAAATTATTAATAATTATATACTTAAAATAACCAAACAAACAAAAAATGGATAGATGCTTTATATGTTCCGTATTTTGTATTTTGATTTAAAATCTTCTATTTCTTAGTTGTTTTTAGAAATTTAAAAGGGAACATTTTTTTTCGAAGGTCAAATTTTAAAATGAAACGATAATGGAAAGTCATTTTTTTTTTTAATTTTGCTTGACCACCTGCATACAATTACAATATTAATCGAAAAGTCAAATGAATATAACTTTCCACTATACCTGGGATTTGTTGACTTTGAAAAGCATTCGACAGTATAGAAACGTGGGCTGTCGAAAAAGCATTACAAAACTGTCGAATCGACTACAGATATACAGGGTGTTTCATTAATCAGTACAAGAAATGAAACTGGAGATTCCTTGCAAAATTTAAAGGGGGTTTAACATAAAAAAAATTTCCTTAAAGCCTCCCTGAAGAGTTACAGCCCTTAAAGATGTGTAAAAAATTCACATTAATCGATTTTTTTCTGAAATGACTTGAAATAAAAAAAAGAAATCTAAACATTCAAATACTACTACCAAGAAGCCTCCATAATTTCATAATTTTATTCACCCTTGTTCTCTGCAAGGGGTGAGTCTTACTACCCCTTAGAGTTTTTTACCAGAACTTTTTAACTAATTTTTTTTTCAATTTTAAAATTCAGATTTTGGAGGGCCAATTCAATTAAAAACTTTTTTGTCTCTTAAAAATTTCACGTAAACTCAATACTTTTTCACCAAAAAATAAATTAAGCGAACTTGCAGAATTTTTAATTAATAAGTTGCGTATGCAAGTTTGACATAAATAACAATATTATTATTAACTATCATTTTTAATTTAAATTAACAATATTATTTCAGAGAGTGTTCAAAATGGGCACCATTTTCTTGAATACAGGCTCTTATTCTTTTGAACAAATTTCCGTTAACGCTACCTAGCATTGCTACAGATTGTCTAACTCTTCAGGGGAAGGGAGTTTAAGGAAATTTTTTTATGTTAAACCCCCCTTTAAATTTTGCAAGGAATCTCCAGTTTCATTTTCTGTACTGATTAATGAAACACCCTGTATAAAGCTAATACATAATATCTACGAGAAAGCAACGACGATCTTTAGATTGCAAAAAGACACTAATCCGATCCCAATAAATAAAGGCGTACGTCAAGGAGACACCATGTCCCCAAAACTGTTTACCCTTGCCTTAGAAGATGTTTTCAAAACAATAGACTGGAAAGACAAAAGAATAAACATCAACGGCAAATGCATTAACAATTTACGATATGCAGACGATGTAATAGTGATAGCAAAAAATTATGATGAATTACAAGCAATGCTAACGGAACTAGAACAACAATCAAAGAAAATAGGATTAAAAATAAATAGAAAGAAAACAAAAGTAATGGTAAGCAGTGAAGAACAACGACAAATTACACTAGGGCCAGACGTAGTAGTACAAGTAGAAAAATACATATACTTGGGACAAGAAATAAGACTAGGTAAAGAAAATCAGACAGTGGAGGTTAATAGAAAACAAGAATGGGATGGGCGGCATTCGGCAAGCTAAGTTTTGTACTAAAGAATAGTAAAATACCACAACACCTTAGAAGTAAAGTGTTCGACATGTGTATCCTGCCAGTGCTAACATGCGGCACAGAAACATGGGTGTTCACAAAGAAAAATATAGAAAAGATGGCAAAACGCAGGGATCCATGGAAAGAGCAATGCTCGGAATTTCATTGAAAGATCGTGTGACAAACGAAAATATTAGACAGCGAACAAAAATAACGGATGTAAAAGAAAGAATGGCACGACTTAAGTGGCAATGGGCCGGACATAACGAAAGAAGACAAGATGAAAGATGGAATAACATTATAAACAAATGGCGCCCATGGGAAGGAAAACGAGAAAGAGGAAGACCACAGATGAGGTGGAGCGATGACCTCAAGAGAACTGGCGGAATTGAATGGACAAGGAAAGCAAAAAACCGCCAAGAATGGAAGAATTTGGAGAAGGTCTATGTTCAATATTGGACTTTTTAAAGGCTGAAGAGAGAGAGAACGGTTTTAATGCAAAACGATTTTGAAAAAGTATCGTTTTTAAAATTTCTTATCCTTTTTGGTCCTTTTTGAGGGTGTCCCTCATATTCAGTGACATTTTGGCCATTACAAACTCACCCCAATTTTTTATATTTTACATGATTCTGTCAAAAACAGTTAGTAATTCAAAAGTAGATTTTGCTCAAAGGTAAATTTTGCTCAAACTTCTGACATCGGAGAATAACTTGGTTAAAAAAAAAGATATAACTTTAAAAATGTGTCACATCTAGTACAGTTACTGAATACACATTATAAAAATATTTTCGTTTATACAGGGTGTTCCAAAGAGTCGTGGCAGCATATACTTACATTTTTTAAATGGAACAGACCATTTTTTTTAAGGTTCGAAAAGATTTCATCAAGACCTTTAAAAAAATATAGCAGAACAGGTGTTATCAATGATTTAACACCTTCCTAACGCTCTCCTCATTGAGGTTTTATAATTTAGGAATAATAAATTATTCAAATATTTGGAAGAAAAATGTAGGTTGGAAGTCCATCAGACACATAAAAATAACCATAAGATTTGACTCGGAAAGTATATTTCAATGCGTACAGTACACTTTTTTCACATCAACTGATAGTTTTTATGTTTTCTAGTCAACAGACGTGTAGTAAATAGTCAAATAATTTTTAATGTTTAGTATATGGCAAAATTAAGCAAGTGACTCGTAATTGTAAGTTATTTTTTGACGATTGGCTCAAAACTTTGGTTTCAATTATAATTGACAATAAATTTTTCGGGTTTTTTTTAATTAAAATTTTTTAAGTAGTGTAATTCTTTAACATTTTTGTGAGCTGTTTTTGTTTATGTAGCGATAGAATTTTTTTTTCTAATAAGTTAAAATTTGCTTACATTAGACGTTAATTTGCTGTTATTCTAATGAAATTGGAGAGCCTAATTTCTTTCTACCCACCGCTTTTTGACGTTTTATACCAAATTTTTGTAATTCAATATGTTGTAATTGCTCTTAATTACGTATGTGTGTTATGTGTTAAGAGCAATTTTAGTTTAGTTCTATTATTATGAAACAGTAATTATTAATGACCAAATGTTAATTTTGTTGTTAAAACTTTATTTTATTACTTCTATCCGTTCTCACCAATTTATTGTCGTATTTTTTCGGATCCACTAAAATAATTTTCACTTAAGTAATAATTCTTGATATTAGCAAGAAATTTAATGATCTTTATTGCGTGTTAACATTGTTAAATAGCCGTTACGTAAGATAGGTCAATCTATTAAAGATCAAACGTGCTTTCTACTGGCGAGGATGGTATAAGAAAGAAACTTTTGCCATTGGTTAGATAACCATAAATTATTGTTAGTCAATCTTCATTCCAACAGTATTTTTAACTATTACAATGCAGGTATTTATTTGTACTTGTTTAATAATTAACACATATGAATGAATTAAATTCCTATAAACTGTTTTACCAACATATACTAACTGCAAGTCTTAATGAGATTGTGATTGCTGAGAACTGTTAAATAAAGAAAGTTGACGCTTCCTATCATAATTGAATGTATTTATTGCGAAAAAAAGTGGGCTGTAATTTTACACCGACATTTCTTTAACAGTATTGGATTTCTTAGTACGTAATCGGGTGCATCTTTCTCTTGTAACAGTGACATTTTATTAATTGGTTGTGCTACATTTTCGTTGACATTAAGATTTATGTTATTTGAAACAATATTTTTCCTGTATCTTTTACGCACCAAAAATTAAATTTTTAGTGGATTTGTTGAAAGGTAAAGAAAAAAACAAATATTTATATTTCTTATTTACTGCCGGTAATAAAATGTCTTTAATTTTCACCTCACCTAAATTATTTTGCTTTATTTTGTAAATAATAAATTTTGCTCTGTGCCATTTTAGTACCACTATTGGTGGCATTTGCTTGGTTATCGTTCTTCTTTCCATTACATAACTATTTCTTATAACCGGTCTTTCTAAAGACATCTGGACGGACGCACAGAACAACATAATATGTCGAAAAACGTTCCAAATATTTTTGAAAAGATCACAGTAAACAGGTATATAGCAACAATCAAGTACTTTATTATAATATTTACAATGTTAAGTAAAATTTCTTAAATTTAACCTCTAATAAAACACTTCAATTCTCTTCTTCAATTACAAGAGGCAAATAGGTATATTTAATAAATTCAGCAACTAGCAGTGCTCTCTAGTTCATAATTCTCGAAACTACGCTTATGAGTTATACATTCGGAGGAACAATTGCAATTAATCATTTTTAGAAGAATATCGTAATGTCCACCATAATTGGTACGAGTTTGTCCGTTTCATTTTTCTAACCCCATTTTCTAGATTCCCCAAGCCCTCATCCATCCACTCCATGACTTTAAAGTGATGTTTTAAGGTATTGGAAGCTGCTACTTTTTTGCAAAGTTGGTGGCATTGCTATCATTCCAAATTGTCTGACTCTGTTCCATTAAACAGAGATATCATTCAGTATTCTCTACAGTTTCCTGAGCTGTGTTTGGAGCGCAGAAAACACTGTTTATCTACTTTATTGCGGTTTCTGAATGCTAACGTTTAAAATCTTTAAGAGCAATTTAGAAAATGGTAAAAAATAAAATAACTGGCATGAAATTAAAAGGAATTTAAAAAAAATATTGATGAGTAAAATTGAAGATTGTTCAATGCTGTTTATGTTTACAATGTAAAAAATTCTAATAAACAAGTTGAAATGTTTCTTTTTACAACAAGTTAAAAGTTCAAAAATGTAATGATAGGTATATATTTCCTCCTATAAGTTTTCTTTAAATGATTTGTTCTTCTTTGAGGAGGAGCACCAAAAAACCACTAAGTCGTTTTTTTAGGCAACGTTTCGTGCAACGAATGTGCACTTCCTTTAATAAACAGAGGCCTAAGGAAGTGCACGTTTATTGCACGAAACGTTGCCTGAAAATCGACTTAGTTGTTTTTGGTGCCTCCCTCAAAGAAGAACAAATAATTCAAAAATGCACTTTCTTAAAATATGTAAATGATGCTCCTCTTTAATTCCACAACCACCCTTGACCAAGATAATTTTTGATATCCCAGTATTTCGTCATGCAATAGCTGTGCTGTTATATTTTATGTTCTTATTTACCTTCTATAATGTTTACACACTTAATTTATATTATTACATATAAATACTAAGGTGGGTAAGGGTTGGCATGTTTCGGTTTTAGTGGTTTTCCTAAACCTTGAAGCAAATGCTTTAACAAGACGAACCAATCCACAATTGCACACGGTTTCGTCACCACACTATACAGGTTTGTACTGATCTTCTGGGGCACCTTACATAACACTTACATCACAATATTTAAAATGTACCATAGGAATAAATAAATAAAGTAGGTAGACCTCTGTTTATATATGATGAAGTAATATCAACACATCCAGATCTTCTCCGATAAGATTTGTTGATATGGTGGTTGCCATAATAACGGCAGTTTTTACTATGTCAAATCCCTTTGCTAGAGTACACGAACTTTTTTCAAAAATGTCGGCAGCTTTGCCATATCGTTTAATTGTGAAAGAGAAATACCCATCTGCCATGAAACTACAGGCGTCTCTTTCGGTCTTAGGTAAGAGCGAGCTTCCATCTAAAACACATTGGTCTGTGATGAGGATAATGTGAAGTAGAGCACAATTTGATGTGATATGCTTTCCAATGTTCTTGAGAGTTTGATGGTTTTTCATATTTATTTTTATTCTCAAACAATGCGGGATGATATAGGGAAACTTTATACCTTACCGCCTCATTTAAACATTATAGTGTCAATAACATTTACACCCATTGCTGTTGCGAAAGAGTTAGCTGATCGTATGGAAATATAAAGTGACGTTTCATTCTGCTAACAATATCAGTACCAACAGTAAAACGATCATGAACATTGACTTCGCTATTAGCATCTTTTCTAATTATAATATCAGGTAATGCAGCATCTTCTGATAGAGGAGAATACGTTTTTTTTTACATCCTTTTCTTTCTATGGTTGTATCTTTGTGCAGTTTACTTGCTATGAATTGTCTATCTCAAAACTCCTCCATCGCTGGATTACATGTTAAAGATGCGATTGAAGGAATAGTGTGTTCTGTTATTTCACTAACTTTTATTAACCCTTCTGTACTTTTTAGATATGTCATCAGAGTCTGTTTATGTTATCGAGACTAGCCCAGAACTTGTAAGTCCGGAAAACCGATCGTACACATCAACTATCATCCGATTAAAACTTAATCACGGTAGTTTTCCCGTCACACTTATATAAAATCGGGTGCAAAAATGACCTATCACGTGATTGTGGGTTCGAATATGGAGACACGAACCACATCTTATTTTAGTGCCCTTTGTATGAAGACACAAGAACGGCTTTTTAATCTCACTTACTATTCTCCGCGTACCCTTTCCTATCAGTTTTACTTCCTTGATGTGGTTAAAGAATAACATGGTGTATAAAGCTATGTATTGCTTCCTCTGTCGATGTCATTTTCAAAATTAAACATGTTTTCATAATTTTGATGATTAAATTAATTATTGTGTTGTGGCCAAATGGACACTGTTCAAAGCTAAACTAAAAAAATTGTAAGTCTATTTAAAAACATGCTAACTATTCAAGACCTTGCCATACCCTTTTGGGTTTGTTCTATCCAATTTGAAGCTACTGATAGGCAAACTGCAGGTAGTTTGGATGACCTGCGTAATATGAGTAAACAATTAGAGATAACATATTGCTGCATTAAGCTTTTTAACATTAAATACTCTCTGATCTGATTAGTAACATCTGATACTGTTATCGGTTCTTCATCATTGGTTTCAAAATTTACACATACCTTTCAGGTTTTTCTTGTTATCAGTTCCTTCTCCAGACCACAAGAGCGATGGTATACACCGTAGACGGCAACAAGGTCTTCAGAAAAGTATTGAACCGGACCTGTGCTATAACTGACGATTCCGTGATTTACAAGTCGCTACTAGACTTTCCAAAAATTTTGCCAATTTAATAAAGTTGGAATCATCATAATCTGTAGTTGACTTACTAGTCACACTTTCTTTCCACAAAATAAACAATCTGTTTTACTATCGTAAAGGCTAACAGACGTCACCCGAGCACTTCTTTTATCAAAAGGAGTTGGTTTTTGTTGCGCTTTCTTATACAGGGTGATTCATTGGTAAATGCACATACATTAGATTAGATAGAGGACATAATTTTTTAATTATCATTTTTTAAAAGATGTTTTTTTTTAAAATTTTTATTTTTTTTTTTAAGCTTTTTAAATTATTAATAAAAAAATTAATATTTTTTTTTTTTTTTTTATTATTATTTTATTTTTTAAAAATGTTTTATAATTTTTTTTATATTTTTGATTTTAAAAAAATTTAATATTTTATTTTTTATTTTTTATTTTTTATTTAAATTTTTTTTATATTTGTTAATTTTTATTTTTTTTTTTATTTTTTAAAAATTTATTTTTTTTTTTTTTATATTTTTTTTTTTTTTTTTTTTTTTTTAGATTGTGATTTTGTTGTAATTTTATATAATTTTTTTTTTGATTTTTTGTATAAAAAGAAATAAAAATAAAAAAATTAAATTAGTTTATTATGTTTATAATAATTATTTTATTAATTGTGTTTTTTTTTATTTTTTTTTTTTATATGTTAAATAATAAATTAAAAAAATTAATTGATATATTTGTTTTTTTTTAAATTAAAATTTTTAAAATATTTTTTTAATAATTTTTTAATAATTAATTTTTTTGTTTTTTATTATTTTTAATTTTAAATTTAATTAAATTTTTTATTTTTTTATTAAATATAGAATAAAATTAATTTAATATTAATATTAATTTTATTGTTTTTTTGTTTATTTTTTTTGGTGTTTTTTTTTTTTTTATTTATTTTTTTTTTTGTTTTTTTTTTAAAAAAAAATATAAAAATTAAAAAAAAAAAAAAAAAAAAATAAAAAAAAAAAAAAAAAAAAAAATTAAAAAAAATAAATAAAATATAATATAAAATATATAAAAAAAAAATAAATGTATATTATAAATATAAAAAAAAAAAAAAAAAAAAAAAAAAAAAAAAAAAAAAAAAAAAAATTATTATTTTTTTTTTTTAAAAATATTTTTTAATATTTTTTGTTTTTTTTTTTTTTTTAAAATTATAAATAATTTTTTTTTTTTTTTTTTTAAAAAAAAAAAAATTATTATTTTTTTAATTATAAGTAAAAAAATTTTTATTTTTATTGTTGTGTATAATAATATTTTTTTTTGTTTGTTGGGTTAAAAACCAAGAGGATTGTCAAAACATGTATTGTACAGGTCTCCGATGCTTTATAACCAAGATACAGGGTGTTTTATTTATTTTGTTTATATCTTCAATTGTGCATAACTTGTAACGTTCAAATCGCCAAACACAAACACAAAGGTATACATTAGAGAAATTACAAGCACATAATCTCCTGTCGGTTAGGCAAACTTCCATTCAAATCGTTAGGAAACCTTCAACTTTCTTATTCGGTCGATTAAACTTGGAATTTAGACGGTATCGGTCTAGGGACTTTGGGATTGAATCAATATCGATTTCCGTTTTCCGTTAGATCAACTCGTGCGGACCGAGCGCCATTTGTTAAAATTCTGAAAAGGGCCTACAGTTTTAACCAATTTTGGCATGAATATTACTGGGGTGACTTACCACTAAAAATCGCTAAGGTGGCGGTGTTCTCCCTTGTTCATTGGACGGAAATTCTGCAGGTAATGAACTAAATTTTGATACGCACCTCCTAGGTTCTTTGGTTCGGTTGTCTTTTCCTAATATCTCCAGGCTCTTTCCTGACCTGATTGTGTCGTTCTGGTAAGCTAGAATGATTATGGGGATAACGAGTTCCACATCGTGACGACAATCAACAATTGCCGCACTACCTCCGGGCACTTCGTCTACTGAGGATCAGTACATGTCGTAAGAAGGAATCTCCACATGAGAGTCTTCATTAAAGGCCGGCATTTTCTGATTTGCTTTTAACTAACTTTGGTGAATGTTACCACTGAACCGTAAGAAGTGAAACGCTAGCCTATAAAACACTACTTAATCATACTTAATTGTCGCGTTATATCCTGAGTAAGTCGTAGCGTAGCCACGTTAACATCTTCGCCGCTTAATTTGTAAAAGTCCTGTAAGATTCAATTCAATTCCTTGTAATTCTTAACTATTCAATACACATCATATGAAGGTCGTCAACACCGAATATCGCGTTGGATCTAACCCTACATCACTACCAAGTTCAATAAGAATTAGTTAATCGTAAGAGGAAAAATCACCCGTGTTAGCGATCAAGTACGCAATGGTTCGCATTAAGCAACTTTGTTGACAGGTATGTAAAAGTAGTTACATAAGTCGATCCTTCGATAATTATAGCCAACATAAGCGTTAGCAAAAAAAATCTCGAATCGCCTGCTGTAAATTCGCAAGAGGTTGTACAATAGCAAACAAACACTGAGAATCACTCGACAGCTGTTTCGTCCTTTTGGGACTCTTCAGGAGTGAGAGAACTCGAGTGTAAGTTCACTATTGTATAAATGCGTGCTGACAACTATATTCCCTACTGGAGGGTACATCATATTCAAACTGTAGGTTTTGCGACATCTAGTGTCGACTCGTGTTAGCGATCACGTACGCAATGGTTCGCATTAAGCAACTTCTTTAACTTCTTTTGAGGTTAGATCAGCCAGAGGCGTACCGGCTAGAAAACAAATTCTTAGCTAACGATTTACCAGTGGCGTACTGTAACCTTTTAGTATTGTTACTAATTATTTTTGTGTATGTTTTACGGGGTTATCCCGTACTCAATGCTGTGGCTATATATTATAACTGTTTGTTTTACTGAATACATTGTGTGTGTGAAGCTGCGTTTGTTATCTTATGAACCATTTCAGATTCTTTATTACAGGTAACTTTGTTCGGTGTAAGATTGCTCTAGCATGTAGTTCGCTGCTAGTTATTTATCGTTAGCAACTCAGAACTTGGCGCCCTAAAAGCTTCTCTAATATCTAATCATATTTTTTTGCTCTATTATCAAATAAAAATCCCACGCAATTTCTCCGACTGAAAAGCATGGATCCTTACTCCTCTTCACCGTAACAAACTCACGAACCACATTGTGAATTTTCTTTATATTAATAACATACTTTTCTTCTGCGATAAAGTATCCAATAGCGTGTAAATATTAACGTTATTCCAGGGACGGGCTTAAAAAAATTCAAAAGTTTGTTTACTTAAAAACCAGTCAAAATTTTTTAAATTGTGTAAATATTTGAAACGAGCAGAAAAAACTGAGTTAAATAGATACTTTTCTAGGCATAAAATTTTGTTATAACTAATTTGAGACAAACTTAAATATTTCGATAATACATCGGTTCAAAATTCAAATAAATTTTGGAATTTATGAATTTCTTATTTTAAAATAATGCAATTTGTCATTTTTGTGTTTCCCTTTAGTTTAACTTAAAGTCTAGATGCAAAATGAATCGCCAGAGCTGTATTTAGGAGGAGATAAAAGCAGCGCGTGCGCAATAAGAAAACGAGATATTTAAAAACAATACCATTGAATAAATTAAGAAAGCAAAGAACTGCATATAAGGTTTGCCAGAAATCGATGCTTCTTTCTAAGGACGCCACTAGAATCATTTGCTGAATCGAATGACTATATTATTATTATACGAAAATGATTATTTTTATTCGGAAGTTTAATAAATATAAATAAAAACCACACAAAAATAATGCGGTAGTGTGACAAAACAAATAATAAATATTAAATTTTAATTTGCTCAACGTAAACACTTGGAAGTGAATTTGCATTTTTATAATATATTAGACTGGTTTACGATAAGGAATTTACATAAATAAATTTCGGTTGTATTTATGAATTTTGAAATTATTAATAATTTTCGTGTGGTTGCACTCGATGAAAAGGAAAGGAACACGTCGATGCAGCTTAGCGAAACGATGCCATTTCAATTTTATTACACGTTTTTTTAATATTTTATGGGGCCATTTTAAGAAAAAAGTATGTATGAACGTTCAAATTAAATACCGGGTGTTTCGGTAGATTATGCGACACATTTTGAAAAGAAATGGTGACTAATAGTTTAATTTTTTAAAATGAAACACCTGTATATCCTTTATTTTCTGAAACATCAAATCTTCCACTATTAAAAAATATATACTTTATTACAGTTTGTTGCAAAATTAATGACGTTATTAAAGCTATTTACACTACAGTGGTACACTATGTGAAGAAGAAATTATCAGTTCGTCATTTAAATTTTTATTGAACTTCAAAATGTCGTATTGTGGTTACAATGTCTTTCTTCGTAAGAAATAAAATTGAAGTCACACAAAAAGTGTATGTACCAGCTACCTTTACTTGTTGTTTTGTTTATTCAGGAATTCTAAATTAATTGTTGAATTACTAAATTAAACTTGAACATATTGTATGTATTGAAATATAAACCATAGAAGATTTATTTCACTATCTACTGTGTTCTTCCTCGTCTGTTATATTTACATCAGCAGTTTGGAGAAAATAAAACGTACTATCTGTTTTTTAAACAAAACGAGTAAGTCACGCCCACAATTTTTAAACTGAGATTGACATTTTGATTAATTCATTCGATAACCACATTTATTGTTTTTAGTGTTATAAAAATTATAGGTCTTATTATACAGGGTGGTCCAACGAAAAATTAACAGAGAATTTTGTGGTTAAAAGGTCGCACCACAAACCATCACAAATATGTCAAAACATCGATCAATTAAGTTATACAAACGAAATGACGAAGAAATAATCAGAAAATATAAAGAGTTGTTAAGTATAGAAATGATGGTCAAACTGGAAGAAGAAAATATAGACGCCCTATGGAACATTTTCAAGAACAGTTTAGTAAAAGCAGCCAGCAGTGAGCGGTACCAGTATCTTCAAACACAAAACAAATAACTTGGTGGTCCAAAAATTTTAAGAAAAGTACGTCTAAAGAAACAAAAGTGGCTAGAATACCTATGCAGTAGAAATGAAATCACATACAATAAATATAAAAGGTTTAGAGTCAATAAATTAATACTCGAGGAGAGGAGAAACACATGGAAAACAGATTAAGAAAAATAGTAAAAGAAATCAGAAATGATTTTACGAAGTATTAAAGTCACTTAGTAATGAAATATCGTAACAAACTAACAATATAAGAAATAAAGAAGGCACTATAATAACTGAAAAGGAAGAAATAATGGAGATATGAAGAGAACACTTTGAAACAGTTATTAATCCAACGAAAGAAAGTAGAAAATCTAATAGAGGGAACAAAAGATATACACAACAAAAACAAATAATCAGTGAAGGAACATAAGAAGACATTGAAGACGAAATAAAGCTAGGAGAATTAAAAGAAGCAATCGGAAATATAAAAAACGAAAAAAAAACACCTGGAGTTGACCAAATAAGAACAGAGATGATAAATCATGTGGGATAAGATGGAGAAAAACTATTAGTAAATATTGTTAATAAATTAATTTTGAAAAGATAAAGTTATACCGAAATACTGGGAAATAGGTTTAATCATACCGACATATAAAAGAGGACACAGAACAGTAAGTACAAATATTATAGAGGAATAACTTTATTAAGCATAGGTAAGGCTGTTTGAAACATTTTTTGGTTTTCAATTTTTTTTCTAAAAATTTCTGGAATTAATTGTTGTCACCATCACTCTCTACTAGTGGAGTAGATTAGGGATGACGTAAAAATGTAAAAAATGTTGATTTGGTTCCGAGGTTGGATCACTAGAGTAGAGGTCAAAAATAGAAACAACAATTATTTTGAATAGGTACAAATTTAATTAGTTCTATGCTTCAAAATTGAAATCAACTTATTGTACCTACTAATAACAATAATTTCAAAAATGTTTAAGCTATTTGAATAGGTCTACCAACATTTTCGAAAAATTGAAAAATAAGTTTGGTAAAAGGAAATATGAAAAATGTCTTCCCTTTTGTTCGGTCTGTTCGTTTCTCGGTAGGAAAACAGAACAGCTACTATATCTGCTTTTTGCTAACACAGCCATCGTAATACACCATATCTCTTTTGAAATTTCATCAGGACGTGCGTTCATTATGAAATGTTTTTGATTTTAGGAGGAGGAATGTCTTCTTCATCATCATCTGACGAAGAAAAAGGATGGTGCTAATATTTTTTCCTACGATCTGGCTGCTTGTTCTTTTCCTAGTTTACTTTTGAAGTAACTTTTTGAATTTCTAGCGTCCCTTTCACTATCTTAGGAAATTGATGCACTTCTTCAGGATTCACTCTAGGAGTCTTATTTATACTTGTCGAAGGTGTTTTTCTCAATTGATCCTTGAAGTCAAAAGGTTGACGTAAGAAGCCATTTTGTGTGCCAAATGAACAGAGACTGGGATTTGGGTTTGAAGATGGCTCAGGAAGTGAAAATGTGTTTGAGGTAGCATCTTGGTTCGGACGATCAGTCACACCATCTGGTGCAAAATCATCGTCGCAGAAAGCCGATCGATTCAAAGGAAAAATTCCTGGGCGTCTGAAACCATTACAAATATTAGTTGTACTGAAAGCTCTGGAAAAAGTCAACCCAACCGCCTCTGCAACATTGTAAATGTCAAACGTTTTACTAGTATGGTTTGTATGTCAAGCTTTCAAGGCCGATTATACAACTTTTTGAAGCGACCAAAAATTTTCAAATCGAGTGATTGTAGACGTTCTGAAGTGTGGGGTCGAGAAGTCAACATTTTAATACCACTTCTTGATGCCATATCTACTACCTCCATTCCACAATGAGATTCGTGACCATCTAGAATTAGATGAACTGGTTCTTCTGCAGTTGGTTTGACATACTTTCAGAAATGTCTCATAAGCTTCATGATGTTCGTCATTCGACTAACCGGAAGGATGGCCAAGCCTAGGTTCTGAGGTGGATAACCAGTAATCATATGTTCCTTGAAATTCACCCTTGGGGAAATCATCATTGTGGGCACATGGTTCCCAGTGACAGCACATATTGCAGTCACCAGTCTGCAGAAGTCAAAGGCCCAAAGCGATGGTGAATATCTTCTAAGTTCGTAATGAACTAATTATAATTGATTTTGTTGAAGCTTGAAGCTTGAGCTAAGCTTGTGGCTTCGGGTTTTTGAATGGACAATTTATTTCCATGCTTTTTCATAAAGTCCCACCTATTTGTTTCTTTCCCAGTCAAGAGGTATCGTCTTGCTATTTGCTTTTACGTACTTGAATGCTAGCTCCCTCACTCTTGTCGCAATTGGAATATTGTTTACCTTACCTGCTTCCCTGAGTGCAATTTTGTTGTCGTCTTCTTGTAAGATTGCTGCTACTGTTTTGGCCAATTTTTTAGAATTTACTGGATGCCGCTTGATTGCTTGTTTACTTCTTGGCATATTCAATTGTCAGCTGCAATAAAAAGATGCATATCAAAATTTTCAAACTTAAAGACTTAATGGTACCGCCATTGCACAAAACAGAGACTAATTTTGTTTCAGTTATTTTTTGGAGGACAGCTCCAAGAGAGAACTATACTTGGGATAGCTAATAACACATCAGCTTAAATAATCAGACACTTACTTTTAGAAATGTAGGAGAAAACACTCTAACACTTAAATATGCAAAATTTGCTAAAACTGTATAATACGCGATATCAACACAAACAGGCTTTGGGCACTGAGGTATTTACCATTAACAGCTCTTTAATTGCCAAAACATTCGTTAGAAAGCAGCATCTGTGGGATTTATTTTATGTGTTCCAAGGTACAACGTTATCAAGGAACAACAGAGTTGGAAGTAATGTACTGTCTAAAAATTTTGAAATGAAAGAAGGACTACGGTGAAGAGGAACCATAAGCTCTGTACTGTTCACAGTATTTATGGACGATATTATATAAGAGTGCAACATAAGAGCAAAAAAGCTAACATTCGGATATAGACACCTTCAAAAAGTAGGATTAAGGGATTACGCAACTTAAACGTATGGACAGAAGCTTCAGAAGGATGACGGGAATATCACTGATTGATCACATAAAGAATAACTCAATTCGAGAAGAACTAGAAATAGGGACCATCTTCGAATATATTGAGCAGAGACAACTTAGCTGGTGGCGCCACCTTCAAAGGTTGTAAAACAATAGACAGATAAAAAGTGTATGGAAAACAAAAGAAAAGAAAATAAAAACAAAATTCCAGGAAACATAGAATAAAACGTTGACCACAATACTAAAGGTTAGAGGTACAATGTGGCAAGAAGCCAGAGTATTGCAACAAATAAAAAAGAGTGGAATAAGTTTGTGTATTAAATTGTGAGTGGAATAAATAAACACAAAAGTGAAAACAGGTATAGAAATTATTCAAATTAAGGTAATGAACAATATTTAATTATTATTTTGTTTAATTATGTTAAAGAACAATTTTATGTTAACTCATCATTTATTTGATTTTACGTGTTGTAAAAAATTTATTTACCCAAACATCGTTTAAATTGAGTTGAATATTGTATAAAAAAACATTTTTGTTAAAAGTAACTACGAAAAGTTGCTGGAAAATATTTTTAAGTTTTTAAAACGGACGCAAGAGGGGACAACCACAAGTACGAAGGAAAAATAGTAAATTTTCTTTTAGAATTTCCACAATTTGGAGATTGCCATTTTAAAATCCATTTAATTTTGCATTTTTTTTTCTAAGCATTTTTTCGTATCTGTAATAGTAAGGGTGGGGGAAGCTGGTAAATAATGTAACCTTCAAATAACTGTAACTTTCTATTTTCATGCTTTTTTTAGTAAAATTAAAAATTTTGTACCTTTGCATTTGAACTTTTCAAAAAATTGAAAAAACTGACATGACCCGAAAATAAGCTACCTAAGGGAACTACGAAAAACCAACGCACACAATTCAAAATGTGGTTTAAATTAGGGCCAAAATTTCTTTTAATCAAGCCCGAGTTCAACAGATTCGTACGAAGGGTTTGAAAGTTACAGCTATTTGAAGGTAATATTATATATCAGTTTTCCCCATCCTTCTATACTGACTTTCAGAGAAATTGCAACACCTAGAACGATTTTATTAAAATTTTCAGGAAACGTCTATTTTCATGAAACAAAGTAATGATTAAAATTTAAAAACAAAAGAACAAAAGCTTAAAAAAATTTTTTTTCAATAATCAGGTTCTCCACCACGATTTGTAATGCACTCATTTACGAGGCTTGGCATGCTATCGATCAAGTGAGCTATATCTGCTTGTGGTATATCGTTCCAAGCTTCTTGAATCCGTAGCTGGAGATCGTGTAAGTTATCTGGAGGATGTGGTAAATTACCCAGTCGTCTACCGATCATGTCCCTTACGTGTTCAACGGGCGACAAATCAGGCGACCGAACACGCAATGAGAGAACGGCAATGATAGCTTCTTCCAAAACCGTGTTGTAGCTCTTGCCGTATGAGGGTGCGCATTAGCCTACTGGAAAATGGGATTTTGCAGCCCCTGAAGATATGAAAACCGAACGGGTTGTAGCACATTAGCAATGTAACCAGCTGCGTGTAGGTTGCAGTTAATAAAGACCAAGGGTAATCTGCTACCATAACATATTACACCCCATATCATAACACTGTGTTGCGTTCCATAAAAAATGTTGGATTTTTACGTTCTCCACGCATCAGTCTGACTCTACTACTCTAATCCTTTCGTTGCTCCACTCAAGTCTGCGTAAACGGTGAAGTGGTGTAAGAGGAACACATAAAAATGGACGATATGAACGCGATCCATAAGATCTTATCCGTCGATAAACAGATGATATTGACATTCTGAGTCCTTCACCTCTCATCCAATCACTTGCAATTGATCGACTAATTGAAAATCTGTCTCTTGTGACCAAAACTCTTAAGCGACGTTCTTTAGTCCTCTGAGGACGTTCAGATCCCTGGCGACGATGTTGAACCTCTTCCTCGGTCCATTTGGACTAACATCTTAATACCGACGAAACATTTCGGTTTACACGACGAGCAATTTCTCTTAGCGAAACTCAGGCCTCTTTCATGAAAATAGACGTTTCCTGAAAATTTCAATAAAATCGTTCAACAAATTCTAGGTGTTGCAATTTTCTGGAAGTCAATATATTATATATACGAAAAATGCTTACTTTAAAAAAGACGCAAAATTAGATGGTTTTAAAATCCCAATCTCAGTTTCTTTCGAAAATAACAGAAAATTGACTATTTATCTTTTGCGTTTGTTTTAGAAACCTAAAAATAGTTTCCAACCATTGTTTGTGGTCACTTTTACTAAAAATATTTGTTTCCAAAGATTGTAAGACGAATAGTTTACTAGATATGGCCGGCATCCTCGCTTATTTGGCCGCCCTGTACAGGGTGTCCCAACGATAGAGTAAAGTAAGTTTATGCTTAACTGATATTATTTTTGAAAAAAATTTTATCATACCACAAGGTAAGGGTAAAAAAACGCACATACTTTAAAAATATTGGAAGATATACAGGGTGAGTCAGAAAACCAGGGCATGAAAAAGTATGGTTTTTTTAAATGAAACACCTACTATTTTATTTTGTTTTTGAATTCTACATGTTCATGCAAACAATTTTTGTCATATGCAACATTAGTTGAAATTTGATAGTGTTTAAGATATTTGCATTTAAAAATTTTATTTGCCATTTTCATGGTGCTAATAAATGGGCAGTTTCTCCGTTATTTTACAATTTAAAATTTCTGTATTTGGTAAAACAAATAAGTAATGTTTAGTAGATTAATGTTTAGTCCAAAAAGTTTTGGTAATTTTGTAAACAGGGTGTTTATTATAAAGGTTAAAATTCGAAAATTATCAAATTAAAAAACTGGAAAAAATGGAATACCCTCTATATTTTTATTTTGTTTTATTAAGAACTAGCAAACCCGGCGAACTCCGTTTCGCCACCAGATGGCTTCGTTTTATGTAACATTTCGTTTGGTGATTAAAAAGATGAAGAAAATTTTTTTGTTTTATATTTGAAAAGGAAAAATTTGGTAAACCACATTTTGTTTTTTGGTCTGACGGTTAACACAAACAAAGCGGATGGTTTCCCAACTGTGAACACGCAACGTATAACTGCCCATGTGAAAACAATGATTTTCTAAATTTATCCCGCAAACACTAAGCGATTGGCCTTACAACTTGTTAATTGTCATTGCGACACCGCGCCATCTACTTAAAAAATATTGGTTTGTAGTACATGCTATGTATCAGAGATGGCGCTGTATGTGAAAACAGATTTTCCCGCTTTTCTGTTGACATTTTCCATAAATTTTTCTTTTTTGCTATAAACCTCACGGAGCCCGAGACCTTTCCAACGAATGCAAAACCGTGAAATCGTCTGCTTTCTGGAGTTATAGCGTCAGGAAGGAAAACCCGACTTATTTTTAATATAGATTAAAAAACCTATACTTTTTGTTAAGTATGTCCTACACCTATCTCCTCAAGATATTTCCATTTTTCAATTAGCTACATTATATTTGTTAGCAGGACATCGTATGAATCGCGGTAGCCATAAAAAACAACTGCGAAGGTAAACAAAGTAATGTGTCAAAATTAAACCCATCTTGTTTTTTTTTTGTGTTCATTGTTGGGAGAAGCTGAAAAAAGTCCTCTGCTGGCAAAAAGAATTTACAGAATGAAGTATCCTGATCGTCGTATTCCTACTGCTATGTGCTTCCAAAACGTTATGGATAGATTTGATTCCAGCGGTAGTGTTAAATACTCAAAACGTGAAGTTGTCAATAAAAAAGCAGCTTATGAAGACAAAGAACTACAAATATTGCTAAATCTTTAAGAAAATCCCCAGGTTAGTTGGAAAACATTAGCGACGTTATGTGACACTACCAAATCAAATGTTAACCGAACAACAAAAAATATAAATATCATCCATATCATATTGAGCTTCATCAAGAATTACGAGAAGAGGATTTTGCAAGACGAGTTCGATTCTGTAATACAGTGAATCAACAATTGCAATTAACGACTATTTGTGCAACATTATATTTTCTGATTAGGCAACGTTCAAAACAATGGGTCTGTAAATCGGCATAATATGCATTATTATGCGATTGAAAATCCTTTCTGGATGCGGGAAGTTCAAAATTAAAATCATTGGTCATATCAGTAAATGTGTGGTGTGGTATCCTTCAAACCAAATTATCGGTCCCTATTTTTTTGATGCGCCTTTATCTGGACGCAGCTATTTACATTTCTTACGTCAGGAAATGCCTCCGCTATTTGAGGATATTAATTTAATAAAAGGCCTAAATGTGTGGCTGCAACATGATGGTGCACCTCCACATTTTTATCGCGAGGCAAGGGAATTCTTTAATCAGTAACACCCACAAAAATGGATAGGACGTGGAGGCTTTATATCATGGCCACCAAGGTCATGCGATTTAACTTCGTTGGATTTTTTCTTATGGGGTTACATAAAAGACCGAGTATCTGTCAACAAACCAACAACAAGGGAAGATATGAAAAACGCAATTCGGCAAGTTTGTCGAACAGTGACACCTCTAATGTT
Source organism: Abscondita cerata (assembly GCA_030710515.1). Taxonomy (NCBI): domain Eukaryota; kingdom Metazoa; phylum Arthropoda; class Insecta; order Coleoptera; family Lampyridae; genus Abscondita; species Abscondita cerata. Next base: position 207,143 of record JALBCR010001190.1, read on the forward strand.
ATCTAAAGTGAGACGGAACCTAAAAAAACGGATACATATGTGTCTTCAACAAGAAGGTCGCCTATTTGAACATTTATTAAGAAGATATATTGACTAAAACTTAAATATTCTCTTATAATTTTTTTTATAAATTACTTTGTAGTTGTTTTTCATGGCTACCGCGATTCATACGATGTTCTGCTAACAAATATAATGTAGCTAATTGGAAAAATGGAAATATCTTGACAGATATTAGAGATAGGTGTAGGATATATTTAACAAAAAATATAGGTTTTTAATTCTTAATAAAACAAAATAAAAATATACAGGGTATTCCATTTAAAAAACTTAAGTTTTTAATTTGAAAATTTTCGAATTTGAACGTTTATAATAAACACCCTGTTTATAAAATTACCAACATTTTTTGGATTAAACAATTATTATTACTTATTTGTTTTACCAAATACAGAAATTTTGAATTGTAAAATAACAGAGAAACTGCCCATTTATTAGCACCATGAAAATGGCAAATAAAATGTTTAAACGCAAATATCTTAAACACTATCAAATTTCAACTAATGTTGCATATGACAAAAATTGTTTGCATGAATACGTATAATTCAAAAACAAAATAAAATACTGGGTGTTTCATTTAAAAATACCATACTTTTTCCATGCCCTGGTTTTCTGACTCACCCTGTATATCTTCCAATATTTTTAAAGTATGTGCGTTTTTACCCTTACTTTGTGGATGATAAAATTTTTTCAAAAATAATATCAGTTAAGCATATACTTACTTTACTCTATCGTTGGGACACTCTCTACTTATAGTATAATGGTTTATATGACAAAATGTACCTAAAAGCGGGCGTATTATGAGAAATATTAGTTTTTAAAAACGAAGTTGTTCATCGAAATGCTATATTTCGGTTATTATGCATTTAAAGACATATTTTTATTATTTATATTCAAGGTTAAAGTATTAAATTGTGGATCACCCTGTATATGCAAGAAACTTAATTTTGACTACAGGAAAGTCGAAGTAACATTTATATGGTAGAAAAAGTGTGTAATTTTATTTACTCACTCACTGTTTATGATCATAATATAATTGTTTAAAAACAATTTCATGCCAATTTACAATGTCGTTATAAAATTGTAGTACTAATCGAATTACTTCTTAGTGTTGTATTTATAGCGCATAAAAATTATGTACAAGGTTCTTTTAATATTTTCAATTTTGATAAGTTTAATCAAAGTTATAAAATAGTGGTAGTTAGTAAATTAACTTTCCCATTGTCTAAGAAAAATGACAAATGCGCATTATTGGGCTTTCGCTAATTTGAATTATATAGAAAGAAAAAGGATGAAAGGAAGAATGCGTAATAAATTATTATTAGTTGATTATTATTTCATTTTTTAGTGTTAGGTAATATCTCATGAAACAATAAATTACATTTAATGGTTTATTTAACACAGATATTTTTAAATTTAAATTAAATGTTAAAATTTGGCATATATTGTCATCAGTTGGTATTGATTCAAAAAATCATCTCTTTTGATTTATTGGAGAAAGTTTTAAAAATGCTTACGTTACAGATGATTAATTATTATCGAAAAATTAATCTCACCTTATATAATGAAATGGTTAGTTTTTATAAAATTCAATTTTTGTAATCCGTTGAAAACAGACGCTTTTACGTAATAAAATTTAAAAAAAACAACACTTGTTGAATTTTGACCCACCTGATGTTTGTTGACCTTTGCGTGACGAAATTAACTATGTACGTGTCAACGCAGAATTATTAAGTAAAACTTTAAATTATTAACATTATTATTATTAATTCGTATCGTCTTCGACATATCATTCGAACTTTTGTAATTCAATGACGAAAGAATTTCCTAAATCTTTTATCTCCGATGAACTTTTTACTTAAAACTTTTCGATTCAATAAATAATTATACAGTATGAACTTCTAATCACAATTTTGTCCAATGAAACTGCATCTTTCTGCAATAATGAAATGTCAGGCATTATTAGTTAAAATAACACAGAAATCGTTTTAACGAGCGGAAAAAATTTTTGGCGAAACTTATTTGCAGAAATAATTTATGTTCGTTTCAATGGACGTAGCAATTTCAATGATCTAGAGAAGAAGCGTTTATTTGAATAAATTATAAACTTTGCTTTCTAGAATGTACCTATGTGAGTAGTATCAGTTTATTATATTGATTGACCTGAATTTTCTACGACCATAATTATGCAACATATTTAGTCAACCAAAATAATAAAAGAAATTTATGAGAACCATGTTTGGTGGGTGTTTAAACAACACCCAAAATTTTTAAACAAAATTAAGATGATGTAACGCAGTGATAATTAGATTTTATAACTATGTGGGCTGCACTTGAGTTTTTTTGGACTCGCAATTAGTGCGTGATCTTTTAGTAAAGCTACTTGAACAACAGGTGCTTTATGAAATCATATGCGTTTATCTCATTTGTAACTGTCAGTATTAGAAAGGTGTACGAATGAGTAATTTTTTAAATCAGTTTTTCACTTTCTTAAACAATCACTTTTTATTATTTTGTGTATTCTTTTTGCATAGAATTACGTCTTATGAGTAAATATTTATGTAAATGTGCACTTTATTACACGGAAAGAGACAAGCTGTTTCTTCATAACGCAATTTTATAAAGAAATGTAGATTTGTAATGTTAGTGTGAGTGTTGGGATTTGGGGTATACTTATTATTATATTGCATCATCTTCACGAATATGTTTTAAAACGACTATTACATTTGTGTAATATATGAAAATATATTCATCATCTACAATAAAGTACTTAGGATTTAAGTTTTACTAATAATCGTTTGACTTATTTAACTTGCGTAGTAATATGAATTATGTATATTTTATACCATTAATCTGTCGTTGGACTTGTTAAGCCTGATGTTAAATGTTCTACGTTTATATTTGTTAATACATCGGATATAATTTTGGAAAAATTTAATACCTACGAGGATATATTGAAAAATTCTTAGCCTACTATAGAACCAAACAAAATTTCAATGTCAAAATATTTTATTACTCAACATATTCTCCTCTTAATTGGATACATTTATTACAGCGAACCTGCAACGTCTCTAGACCTTTCAAAAAAATGTTTCTTCTTGCTCTGCAAACCAGACCTCCACAGCTTCTATTACCTCCTTGTTGGAAGAAAATGTACGACCTTTTAAACTTTTTTTCAGTTGAGGAAAGAGGTGATAGTCGGACGGAGCCAAATCGGGTGAATAAGGGGGTGTTCTAGTAATTCAAACCCTAAATCACGAATTTTTGCATGGCAACATGAGATTTGTGTGCAGGGGCGTTGTCCTGCAAAAACAAAACACCTTTGGATAGCTTTCCGCGTCTTTTTTCTTTAATATTTTCTCGTAGAGTGGTCAGTAATGTCGAATAGTAATCTCCAGTTATTGTTCTACCCTTATCCAAAAATCAATCATGATTACTCCATGGCAATCTCCAAAAACTGAAACAAGAACTTTTCCAGCAGATTTTGGACACGAAACTTCTTAGGTCTTGGAGAACCAGAGTGTCGCCATTCCATCGATTGTTGCTTTGTTTCTGGATCGTAGAAATGTACCCAAGTCTCATCCATAGTAACAATTCGGTTTAAGAAGTCTACATCGTTTTCAAATCGAGCACAGATCGAACGCGATGCTTCTACCCTTGCACGCTTTTGGTCAACATTCAAACATTTGGGGATCCATTTTGCAGCAATTTTCTCATGTCCAAATTGACGTGAACCATATGATGAACGCGTTCGTATAAAATATTCAGTGCTTCAGATATCCGTTTTAGCCCAATTCGACGGTCTGATAAAATCATGTCATGAACTGCATCGATATTTTTGGGGACTGACACAGAAACTGGCCTTCCGATCGGTCATCATCTTCAATGGAAAATTTACCTCTTTTGAAGCTTGCATTCCAATTTTGACGGTCGCATACGAAGGACATTGATCACCAAGGGTATTAAGCATATCTTCGTAAATCTGCTTACCTCTTAACCCTTTTAAATACAGGTACTTGATGATGGCTCGATACTCCAATTTTCGATTTTCACAATTTCGGTGGACATCTTTTTCATTTAATTTATTGCGTGACTCTGGTTTACTTTTTGACGTCAAACTTTACACTGACACTTCTAATAAGTTATTGTTCGTTGCTATGGTAACGCAATATTTTGTTTATGCAAGGAACTGGTCTAGGCTAACTAGATATCAATACATCCTCGTACATTAATTTTTGTTTAGTTTCTGGTACACTACTGATGCGTGCGATAATGAGTTCCATTCTAACATCATTTAAAATAATTTTTGCAGCACATTCTTTCATTTGGGTTGGTAACGTTGAAGACTGAAAAGTGTTGATTCTAAAAATGAAAAAAAATTTGTATATTTGCAACAACTTTTTATTCTTAGGTAATGATTTTTCGTGAGCAAAGGTCTTGAAAAACGTTATATTGCAATTAGAGAAAATGCGCTAAATATGAGATATTTTTATATCAATAATAATTATTTTATTTGGTTTTATTCTTAACCTTTAACTACGGGCGCCTCTTAATGGAACGTAGCTAGGGGCGCGGTGTATTCTATACACCAGTCACAAAATGATCAAAAAACCACAAAATCAATTATTTTCTGTCACGATTTACAATTTCATAAATAAATCTGTTTATATTAAAAGAAAATAGACACCGAGTCTTTATTAATTTCAAAATATTGAAACAAAAATTTGAATGACAATGAAGTCTTGAGTTTACACTGTATTATCATGATTTAATGCTAAAATAATTTTTATTTGTAGATGTAAACTATATTGAAAAATAAATTCTTAAATGACATGAAACTAACAAACAAAAAGAAAGTCTTTAACAAAAATATGTAATTTGGAATTGACTAATCACTATCATATTCGTCTTCATTAACTTTTGGGTTACAACACTCCAAGCAAATGATTGACGAATGTTCTTTACAAACCATTCTGCTGCATGTTCGGCATGACATTGTCGTTACTCTATTTTTTTGTCTTCCACAGGAATAGCACCTACCCCTGATTTTTGCTGGTGGTTCTTCCTCATGTTCCTCTTCAATGTTTTTGTATCTTTGCAGAAAATGTTTTATATCTAAAGGCAAACTCTGTATGGTAGCCCTCTCTGCAAGGTGTGGTCTCATCAAAGAAATAGATAACGTTTTCAAAAATACCCTTCTGTATTTGTGAGGATTATTTATGTTGACACTGTTGTACAATATTTGACTGTTAATTCCTGCAATGTTCAAAAGTTGAAAGAATATAACCATTGGCCATCGTCTTGTTCTTCTGGATACTGAGTACGCACCGCACATTTTATCGACAGTATCTACACCTCCTTTGTAAAATTATAGTCTAAAATTATAAGGGTTTTTGAGTTTCAGGGTCTACTGCGGAGTCATTGTGCATTGTGGATAATAGAATTACGGTTTTATTTTTTGAGGAGCGTATGAAACAATGGACACTTCTTTCTGGAAACCAAAAATTGACGATCGAATTTCTCTCTTTTTATGGGGTAAAATTCCAATGGCACTTCTCTTTTATTTTCTTTAATGTGCCGACTAGTGTAACCTTGTCTTTTAGAAGAGAAACAGCCAAAGGGTAACTTGTGTACCAATTGTCACATGTTACGTTACGGTTTTACCCTTCAAAGTTCAAGCAAACGATGAGTAATATCTGTGGGTGTATTTGATTTTTGTAGAGGCCTTCTGGCTGTTGCCCACAATACACTTCAAAATTGGTTACATAGAAAGTCTTTGCATCACACAATACAAACACTTTCAAACCATACTTAGAGGTTTGCTCGGAATGTATTGAATGAAGCTACATCTACCTCTAAAGGTATCAACATCTCGTCGATCGTCATATGTTCCCCCAAAGAATAATTTCCGTTACAGTTCTCTACAAAACGGTCTAACGTGAATCTAATCGCAGCCAATTTGTCGATCGATTTTCGGCTCTGTCTAGTATCTAGGTCGTCAAACCTGAGAGCAATAAGCAAAAATAAAAACCGATCAGCGCTCTGAAAATTTCTGAGCCGGTTCCATCTTTAGTCCATAATTCTAAAAAGTGTGTGTGGTTTTGTTTTTGTTCCTGCTAGCAGTAATAAGCCCATAGAATGCCGCAATTTCAACTTTTGTGGTGTCTTTAGCTCTTCGTGACCGGCCATAATTTATTCGCAGCTTGGCAATTTTATGTTTGTATTTGCAACTATATTGTCAATTATGTCGTCTGTAAATATTTTTCAAAAGCACTTCTTTCGTCGGTAATATCTCTGGCACATGGTTTTGGCCCAGGAAAAATTTTCACAATATTTTTAGAAGGAATTTTGCTAAATTTGCTCCCTACTGGTTGTTTCTGCCACATTGTCTTCTTATCTTTACCCATAAAGTACTTATTGCCGTCATCTGATTCCAATTCTGAACTATTAGCATCTTCCAAGTCCTGTAGTCCAATTTCCGATTCGGTGTCATGATCGCTTTCTTCAACAGCTTCATCTGATGAAGTGTCAGGTTCTCCCCAACTTCTTCTTCAGGCTCTTCATCATGTATTGCTTGAGCCATCAATAAAAAGCTCTTCGTCTGTGAGACGATTAGGGTTTCTTACTGGTACACGATTCCTGCAAAATGAATAACATTCTGAGCAGAAATTCTCTATAAACATAGTATCTGTACCTATATTTTCTTATTCTCGTTTCTACTCCAAATAATCTAGCACCTGAGTTCAATAGTTTTAGCAGGCAGGCGTTGGTTTTATTATACAAAATTGCAATAGAATATGAGAATTAATGAATTAAAAATAATATTATGTAGTTTTTAGTGAATATGTGTAAATATGTATATAATATTTTAGCTTATATATAATATATATTATTATCTACTTGAAAATGCTACGTGTCAGCGAGCGAAACGTTGTAGAGAATAATTTATTACACTTGTTTAACCTCAAAAGTCTTTTATTATGTAAATAAACAATACTCATATGATGACAAAAATATACTTACATAACTAAGGGTGTGGTGTATTGAGTACACCACTAGAGACCTCTCCGCAACTTTCAATTGAAATTTAACTTATTTCTTGCACAATCACTTTGCATCTGAACCAAATTGAAGTTAACATATAAATGTAAGGTTAAGTAAAGCGGCGCAGGCTAGAAGCGATTTCAGAGAAATGCTAAACAATTAAGGGAGCGTGGTGTACTGTGTACACCGTAGTCCGTACTTAAAGGTTAACATAATTCAAGACAAGTGTACGACCATTCCTCAATGGGATTAAAGTTACACTATCAGGACGTTTGTCATCTTCTTTTGAAAGATCGGGTGGCTCTAGAATGCAGGAAAAACTAACAGAACCAATAGCTCGTTTAAGAATGTTATTAATAGCATCATGGTAAACAAATCTTCCTGCACTTTTTTGACAAGATAGACTATGATTAGACAAAAGTGTGGTTCGGAAATACGAGATCCTATCCTTAAAAACAGTAATTTGAAGTGTTTGATTATTTAGACATGTACCAATTTTGAACCATGCTCTTGATTATTTTTTGCAGAAGTTTGAGGACTGCGAAATGAGGTGATTGTAAACTTGAAAGAAGAGTTTCGAATTTGCTTTGCATTACTGCGGAATAACTGCGTTGATAATTTAATTTCTTAGGCAAATCGATGTAATGATGTATAATGTTCCACATGTTCAAAGCGTCAGCTTTATATTTGACGTTTGACACGGAAAGCCTAAGGATAGAAGAAAAAGATCACATGTATTAAAATTGTTGAAAGAACAGAAATATCTTTAATTAATATTATGCCTAAACCACCTAAAGATATAGGGAAAGGAGCTTGGCCCCATCTTAGAAAATAAATTAATTTTGGCATTCAAAAACAGCATTGAAGAAGAAAAAGAGCATAATGAGAATTGAAATAATTGAGAATTGTTCAAGAAGATTAGAAGATAAGAAAGGAAAAGCTTCTTCAGTTAAAGGATAACCTAGAAAAAACGTGAAACAATTTAATACCAGGGACGATGGATTCAAAAGCATTAACGTAATTAGCAGTTTTGAATTTGCAGAAGAATAATTGACAAATTAAGGAATAAGCCGATTTTCTTAAATTCATCAGTCACCTTTCCTAGATCTTAAAGAACATCTTTCACAGATCCATTTAACGCACTATCATATAAATACCAAACATTGGGTTTAGATTTTAGCTCTTTAATAATGAGATGAATAGAAAGGCTAAAAATTAACGGCCCCTGTTGAAACCCACGTTGCCATAAAAAAGAATATAATTCTGGAGAAAAAGATCTAACGTTTTGTAGAAGAGTATCTCATTCTTTTCGCGTCGATTTTGACTAGAATTTCAGCTGATTGATCATTAGAGATATAAGATCTAATAGTATGAACAGCAGCTTCACAACCATGTTTTATTCCAACAGGTTTAAAATAATTAGAAAATGTTGTTGAATATTTAAAACAGGCTAATTTAGAGACGACTCATCGAAAAGTGTAGCCACTAGCTATAGGCCTAATCCCACCATTCTTTTTACGAAAGGCCCAGAGACTAACTTCAAAGAGAAAAATTATAATTTCAAGAGAAAGTTTGCCTTAAACTATGTAGTTGCATAAATTTGTTATTTCCTTCAATAATTGTTGTCCAACTTCACCAACTTGTTTTCCGATTAAATCTTTGAGGTGTTGTGGTCTAAGTCCATTTACATCGGAAGCAGAACCATTAGGAAAAGACATGATTCAAATAAAAACACTAGCACAAAGAACTATGCCATCTTTTCCAGGTGGATTAGGGGGGACAAAAGGTCAGGAGAAAGTAAAGGATGTTTTGATTTAAGTTCTTCTAAACTTTTGGGCAAATTTTCAGCAAATTTGTCATTTGATAGTAAAATTCTCACAGCTCCTCTAATATCTCCAACATCTCATTTAGATTCAGCAATTTTTTGAGGTGAATTTTTGTATGCTGTTGTAGTTCTAAAAGGATAACTTAGTTTTGATAACAGTTTTACATTGGCTTTCACTTTTGAAGCCAGAGATTTTTCTTTGAAGAATATTTGGGAAACGTACAGAGCTTGGTAGCCAAACAAGAACAGTTTTGTTTTTTAGTTATTAATAGCGAGACAAGATTCAATCCTTTTTAGTATAGAGTTCCTGTCAAAACTCGGGAAATCAGGTTTAATGTCACAATAAGAGGTACGATGAAAGCGAGAAGTGTGAATCTTTAGGCCTTTTTTGTACTTGAAATTGTTTGAATGAGAACAGACTGGATACTTAATAAAAATACAAAAATAAAAAAGAAAAGTTCTGACTCACTGGACTCATCAACGTCCAGCGTCCATAGCCTTGGACCTCGATAGCTGAAATTTTGAACAGAGATTTCTTTTATGATGTAGAGATAAGGCCAGATTTTTAAAAAATTGGTATATGGCTTAAAAATTAAGACGGGCGTATTTCAGAATTTTCGGAAATGCTACTCTTAAGGCTGTAAAATAGGGTGTGAAAGATTGTACTAAAAAATGTTACCTTTAAAGTGAAGTTCATAAAAATCGATATATGGCCCTTCGGTTAGAAATTAAGACGTAAGTGTTTCAGGATTTTTTGAAATTCTACTTTTAAGGGTGTAAAATAGGAAATAAACTTTATATGGAAATCAGTTATCAGACGAGGTGTACAATAGATGTTTGATATTGCTCAAGGATGCGGTGTTATAGGCAGGAAAAAACTAGGACAATACGGACTGTCTCAACCAAAAACAACTGATACGAATTTCGGTAATCGAGAATATCTAAGGGAGATCTATTATGACCCCTGCGCCTTGGAAGAGATGATGCCTGTAATGAGGAGTTTCTGATTTTTGAACAGCTTTACGTTTATCAGCAGATCCTTGACAATATAGAGAATGGAATTAGGCAAATCTTTTTTTGATGCTTCTACTGGCACAAACATTCCTTATCAATTTGCTATTGGTGAAAGTAAGAAAAGTTCCCAACGAGACGTAAATGCAAAATTTTATCAGTGTCGAAACTGCAACATTTCAAAGCAGAGTAATGCCGCCCAAGTCTTGTGCGATTGTAAACTAAACAGAATTCTAAAAGGTATCAAAGAAAATTATGACATGATGGGTGAAGTCACCGTGTTATTAGCTGGAGACTTCGGTCAGACTCTACCGGTAGTACCGTGGGGAACTCGTGTTGACAAAGTTAAGGCTTTCATTAAGGCGTCAAATCTTTGGTTCTTAATTTAAAAAATTCCATCTTAAGAAGAACATGTTTGCGCTGAACAGTTTTCGATCTCTTTCTTAAAATAGGAAACGGCGAATACCCGTCAACTTAGGGCAAGTTTACAATTCTATCAGATTTTGCTTCAGTTGTGTCGACTATTGATGACCTAACAGCCAGAATATATTCAGACGTCCACGACCTAGACAACAAATCTCTGGAGTGACTGTGGGAACATGAGATTCTGACACCTAAGAACGATCAGGATTCGGTCATATCACTTTGTTGAAGTCGTTCGAATGTGCTGAGTATTAGTATAAATCTGTGGACAGTGCAGTGTATACCGATGATGCTATACACTATCTTGTGCAGTTCCTAAATGCAATCAATCAACCTTGCCTGCCGTCTCACACACTAATCCTCAAAGTGGGTGCTCCAGTAATGCTACTGCGAAATCTCAATTCAATGCAATGTGTTCTATAAAGCAAAACGAATTTTTGAATAACCCCACCAATCTTCACCTAGTGCATTTTTCCCACTTCTCGCCATGTTTATCTGTGGAAAATCGACCCTGTATGGGACATTCAGCATCACTTCCATCATTTCTGCCTTAAAAAGAATCAGCAAGCGTGAGGCTTTCATTTTGCTTTCTGAACTCGAACTAGATCACTAAGATTACTGTTTTTAGTCTTTTAATGCCTGAAGTAGAGGGCTGGTTACTTTCTGAATCCGTGGTACGGAGATACCGTGGTACCGCAGAATTTGTTTATGATATCTTTTTGGCGGTTTTTTCTTTTGCAATATACATTTAATTTTTTTAGGCAGGTTTTTTTTCTAAACTATGTTTTATATGGAGTCGGGGTAATAACAGTATTTTTCGGATTTAACATTTCTCTTTCTTCTTTTTTTTTAAATTTTAAAAAAAAGAGAAAAAAAATTTTTATTAATTTTTTTAGAAGTGGTTTTTTATAAACTCAACAAAAAAAAAAAAAAATTAAAAATTTCCACTTTATAAATAAGAAGAAAACAAAAAAAAAAAAAAATAATTCCAAAAAAAAATTAAAAAAAACTATAAAAAGTTTACAATTAAAAAATAAAAAAAAAAAAACAAAAAAAAAAAAAAAAAAAAAAAAAAAATAAATTATTTAAAAAAACAATTTTTTTTTTACTATTTTTTTTTTAATTGTAATGAAGAGAAAATTTTTTTAATTAAAAAAAAGCAAGCTCAACCTTAACCCAAAAAATCGCTCTTCTGTTGCTAACGAATCATTTCTGAACTCTGGACTAAAAAGTAGTTTCCTACCTATTGATAAACTAACAAGTTATTATGGACCTTTTTCATATTTTACGTATCTTTCCACTGTTCCGTTAGGCATTCCAAAAAATTTTGCACGTTTTGATTATAGCATCGGGATTTTATTTTATATGCTTATGTGACATCTACTCAGGAAGAAACAGAAAATCTAGTATGATGTTCCTATTTTGAGAGAGTCTTAAATTAGGAACTTTATGTTAAATAATTCACAACGATGTTTATAGGCTACGCTTGCAATTAAACTAAAGATTTACAATTGAGAAAAATGAGCCAATCTTTCAGTACTAAGTTAACTTTATTTTCGGTTTTTCAAAACTTCTAAAAAAATTCCCAACCATAAATGCAATCGTGAACTGCAAAGGCATCTATACTATAGTTGCCCTTTATTTTATAAGGTGGTATTCTGTGCAGACAATAATAAAGAGCTGACTCAAATTAAGCTACCATCTCAAAGTTAGTGGCTTTTCCGTATAATTAATATTCTTGAAGATACTGTTAAAACAAAAAATGGCATAAGTGTTTCATGTTGCATAGGTGAGTAAAAAAAAAAAAAAATTTTGATAAAATTATGCAATTGTGAAACACCAAACAACAAAATCGGAAACGTCGTTTTTGAGATATCGTGTTTATATGAGGACTGCTTAAGGGCAAAAATTGTGTCTAATTTTTCGAGAGAAGTGACATTTTTGGTTTTGAATGTTTTGCATAACTTACATTTATGAGATGTGTCACAAAAATAGTATAAGTATCAAAGCACATCACTTGTGCCTCAATTTATTCAGTCTTCAAAATGTCTTATTGTGACACTTTTTTTTTAAAATACTATTGTATAATTAATAATAATAATTGGAAATATTCATTAAAAAATCACGCAAGTTCCATTTTTTAAAATTACTTATCGTATAGAAAAATTTTTAATTAGTCTTTTGTCGCGAAAAGTTTTGAGGAAAAATCTAAAATGTTTTGACTTCACCGATTAAGTTCAAATTCTAATCAATAAATATAGCCGGGGACATATTGACGCCTTACCGACTGTGTGGTGAAAGAAAACTCTTGATTTTGGGTGAGACGACGTTTTGCACCACAAAGTGGGTGCTCAAGCCGGTGACCAACTACATTAATGAAAGAGGAAAACACATCACTGTTAAATTCTAATAAAATCGTGGTTAGTACAATAAACTCTCAATATTAGAGTTCATCGAAATCGGAGCAGCAGTTTTGATGTAATGTGTGCACATACGAACGGCTGGTCTGTGGACACAATTTTTTACTTCACAACTTAAATGTTTGACAGGTTGTTCGAAAATCGAAAATACTCACAGTGTGTTTTTTTTTATTTTTTGTTGAATTAGTTAAAAAAAAAATTATCCTGGGGTCGTATGTAAACAAGCTCTTATTCCACATCTTATGAATACCACGATTTCTAAAGTAAGAAAATTAACATCCCATTTTTCACTTTACCGACTGTCGGTATGTAAACGCGATATATAATAAACCATTGATTCAGTTGCTAAGTAGGTGTTACTTATAATACCCCAGATCTAATAAATTAACCTAGAGAGATTTTTATGTTCAGAATATTTACAAAAACATTCATTTTACATTTTTCTTCAAATAAAAGTTATTTGTAACTTAATTATACACAAATATTTTTACTAAAACGTCACCATTACGTGACAGTAATTGTTTTAACAGTTTCTCCAAAAATATTAATTATTCAAAAAATTTATGAAAGTAAAGTTGTTAAAATTTTTGTTTGAACTATTTTTTTCCTTCTTTTTCGAGCAAAATTTTAGTTGTTAGTACGGGAGGATATGCAGTTCTCTGCGGAACTCTTTAGATTCTTTTTAAAAATATTTTGTTTTTCATATAGTCTTTCTAATTTATATTAATACAAATCTTATGGAAACGGCAACTTAAATTACATTATTGACCGGGCGACAACAGAAAGTGAGTACAGCTTGTAGTTAACTTCTTTTATTGCTTATAAAAAATTTAAAAATTGTGGACTTTACCATAAAACTGACACATTTATTAAAATAATCTTTGATATGAAGAACTATTGGTTTGATCAGAGGTGACTATAATTTTTATTTATCATTTTATGTACTTGGGTAGCATTAAAAAATTCACGCTACGTCAAATAGTATTATGAATTAAAAAAAGAACAAAATAGTCGAAGCTTTCTTAATATCGAGGCTTATTCTAGAAAATGTGTAGTTTTTCTAGTAAAACGGCTAGTATTTCAGACATGGGTTAACTTTTGGGTTTACTGTCACAGTCTTCTTTGGAAATTAACCAAAAATTAACCTTAACCAAGGACTTCAATCCTGGGCGTAAGTCTATCATTTTTTAGATTTTATGTAAAAAAAATTACAGGGTTTACCAATTTCTGATTTAACGAAATTTATTTACTATTTATAGTTTTTTTGTAATAATTACGATTTCATTTTAGATTTTCAAAATTATTTTTTTTCAATATATTGCTACTTATTTATATTTGGTACACAAGTTTTATTCAAACAACAACAAAACTGGGTAAACCCTGTAATTTTTGATGCCTACAAAAATGTATCTACGATTTTATTTTTTTTTTTAGATTAGTTTTAAAAATTGTTGAAAACATTTTTCTAATTATGTCTAATTAATATTCACAAACGTTCTATACAATTTATTTAACAATAACTTGAATAATATACTACAATAATTATACCTAGTGACAAAAAAACAGGTAAATCCTTTCAGCATTTTTTAATTATACAGTATGTTCCAAATTGAGGTAGAATTGTATGGCTATATCTTTGTTATTAATAAAGATATAGTTTTGGTTAAATCTAACTGTAATACAATATTTTTTAATTGGCACTAATTTATTACCTGAAAACTTGAAACACAGAAAAAACTAACACCATCTCGAGAACCATGAGAGTAATGAATGAAATAAACTTTCACGGTGAAGGAAATATTGGATTTTCAAAAATCTGTTTTCAGTTTTTCGAATAACTTCAGCAAAATCTGAAACAGCACAATACACTATACATTATTGCCTCTTTAACCAAAATTGTATCTTTATTAATAGCAAAAACATTCATTCATTCAATCCTACTCAATTTGGTAACACTGTATACATAAAATGTTTACGTGGCTTTTAATTTTGGTTGTTAAATGACACATTGTATTTTTACTTTTTAATTCAGAATATTATTATACAAATCTAGGTAACTATAATAAATAGCTAAAGTTGTAAATAATTTGTATAGAACGTAAGATAATAATCTTCCTCTTCCTCTGTCAAACTTTTATCTCTTCACTTGTTCTCTCGTCTAATTTTCTATTCTTCTCAATATTACTCTCTTTCATTTTATTTTCTTACTTCTCAACAGATGTCTTAACTACTGCATATATTCTACACTTTGTCATCCCATCCTCCACTAATATTTGTTTAGATTTTCTTTTTCCCACATCTATACCTCAGTAGCGCTCGTTTTTTCTTTAAATTCTTCTCTTTTGCTTTTCTTCTGGAACTAATTTTCTTTACTCTCATTATGTCCCTCTTCTCTCTTATATTTCTCCTTCTTTGCTGTTCCTACATATTACTATTTATTTTTTATTATCTCTTTTTTTATATTATTTTTGTTTCTCGTTTCTCCTGTCTACCTTCTTCTTTGAAATCTCCTGTTTTCTTTTATTCTTCTTCTTCTTTTTAGTCAACTCTCTGATTTGTTTCTCATCTTTTCGTCTTACCTTAACCTACATTTACATATCTGTACGTACTCTCTCTATTTCTTCTTCGCGCTATTGCTTCCTGCTTCTCTCTTACGTTTTTACTCATAATGCCTTCCGCACTCCTGTCTATTTGTATTGTCGAATGTCGCTTTTATATGCAGCATAATTACGTAGACCTTCTCTGATTTGTTTTTATTTACTAACTGTCTCAATAGATATTAACATATTATGTATTGTCTTCTTTTTAATTCTTGCCTTTCTTTACAGTAATTTTCGTCTTACTCTTCTTAGAATTTCTTTTTTTTCAAATTTTACTAAAGATCATTGTCAACATTTATTTCATTTTTTCTCTCGTTTTTCTCCCTGTGTGCTTTTTCCTTTTCCGGTTTTCACATTTTCATCCTTCTTCTACTTTTTTATTCCTTTCTTTTAGTATTTATTATTTATTTTTGACTTTTACTATTTTTCGTGTTTATATTCCTTTACTTTCCCTCTGCTTTTCTTCTTTACTTATTCATACATTTCTATACCTACTTCTTCGCTTTATATTTTCTTTATCTCCTAGAGTACTGTTCTCTTATACTCTTTGTTTGTATTCTTTCTTAATCTCTAAATGTCTTTTCTATCTCTTCCTTTCATTTTAGGTCTGCTTTTGTCTCTTCACAACTCCATTGCTTTTTTCATACCTTTTCTGTTATCTGTTCCATTATCCTTACGACCGTTTTTGTTTTCCTTTTTACTTCCTTCCCAGGTTTTTATTTCTTCCAATCTTTATATCTTTGTGCTGTTTAAACTTCTTTCATTTTCCATGTTTTATATGTACGCTCCTACATTTAAAATTCACCATTCTTTTTTTCGCCCATTTTTATAAATTTTCTTCCTTTCCGTTTTTAATAACTTATTGACAATCTTTTAACTCTCTCACATTTACTACTTTTTTTCTTATGTTAGCATTACAATGTCCCCTACCATTATTTTTCTTATTTTCATTCTCTTGTTCTTCATTTACAATTCTATTCTTTCTTTCCTTTAATTACGTTTTCTTTTATTACTTCCATAATTATTCCCCTATTGTTGTACCTTTTTCTCGTTTCTCTCGGCTAGCTGTATTTCTGAAACTCTCTTCTTTTGTTGCCGTGCTATTCTCGTTCTTATTTTTTTTAACGTCTCATGACATTGTTTTCTAATTATCCCTCTTTTTTTCCATTTTTCTTCGCGATCTAATTTTCTGTTGATCTTTCTATTTCTTTTGTCTCTGACTCTGATTCCCTTTCTTTTATTTTCTTTTGATTGTTTCATCCTTAATCTAACGTAAATAATTCACAGAATAAATAGTAATTTGTGTTTGATCTGAAGTTTATTATAATACTTATAAAGAATTCCAATAATTAAAAATCAGAAACATTTCTTATTTTTAAAAATTGGGATCAAGAAAATTAAAATCTTAATTTCTAAAACTATAAATGTATTCAGAACATTTGCATAATTATTGTAATTGAAGATGTTAAACAAAAAATTACTTAAAAATTATGTAGTTTTTAGTAAATTAAAACAAATGTTCAATATTTTGTTAGGAGAATGCTATTCAGCACTCATCCGTTCCTTAATTCAATTGCTTGAATCACATTAAAGTTAAGTATACATAATGTACCTGCCTAAAATTTTCAAAACTCATGTAAAATCAGGTTTGTGCCAAGGATTACCGCACCTCCTGGATTTTGATACACTTACAGATCCCAAGCATCGTTAATTTTGATTTATAGTAAAGAATAGTTTCAAGGAGCGCAATTTCGAACATAAATTATAAAGGATTTTATATACATATATGAACCATAACAATACATCTTTGAATTTGTTAAGTCTAGAAAGTTGAATTTCACGAAGATGTAATTAATTGTCAGGTTCATGTTTGCAGATTTTCTATATCAGATTCGTTCTTTAACGTGTCTATTGTTACTAGATTACATCGCCAAAAGAGGGTACATATTTTTATGGGCGTTCGCAATTAATTTTACGTTACATCATGCATTACTTGTTTTATTAGATGAACAAGTGGAAAGTACATCACAAGTGCAATTCAACCTAGAAAATGAAGACAATTGGGACATCCATTCACCGTTTACACACTGTATTTCTAACCCCTGTGCACATCTTCACTTTTTGGCGAAGTAGCTTAATTAATAAGGGATCGTAAATTATCTAACACATAATCTGCCGTCGGTGGTATATAACTAATTTATGGACATCTATTAGGTAATGAAATGGCAGTTACGTGCTGGCACATAATTTCTTAATCTTCTCGTTCTCACCTTATTTTTATTCACGCAGTTTGTGTAAATACTTTTTGATTGACTTTGATTACGTACTTTTGTTTGTCACTGTTCAGGGTTTTTCAAATTGGTTGATATCACATAATAGAGCCGATTTCAATATATGAAATTGGTCAATTTGGGACTATATATTTTTGTTTTAATTTTCTTCTGTACTATTTTATTAGGTGCATATTGTCATGTTAGTTTCTTTATGCGAGTCTGCTAATAATTCCACATCATTTGCAAGTAATAGTTCCAGTCTTTGACTACTTTTTTTACATAGTTCTGTTAGCGTACAACAATTTTTTGTTTAGTATCTTTTGTTTTTTTCACTTGCTATACTTACTCCTTTTTCTATATGTATATTATAACCCCTTACGTTTTATATTTTTTCAAACGAAAAATTTGACAATTAAGCAAAAAAATGTTCTGGCCTGGAACTGAGCCGGTCGTCTGTCTGTACGTAATCTTTATTTTTTCGCTCTCAAAGTTTTGTAAGTTACGACTTTGACGTTTATTTTATATTTTCTCCAAAATGCTACATACTTTTGATACGCTTTTACACGTTTGTAATCGAGACGATGTGAATTTCTGCGCGAAACGCTTATTTTATTTTTGTTCTCTAATAAGTAATATATAGATGACATTTCTTGACTGTTCCATTCCTTCTTTGGTGTACTTGTGATATCTGGATATTTAAATGGTTTTCTTCTTCCTTTCATTTTCTTTTTTTCCTTTGTGATTTCCACAGTCCGTTCGGGTTCTTGTAACAAATAAACTGTCAAACGATTTAAAAAATTAATTTTTTCTTCTTACCTTCATTCTCTATGATTCATGTACATGTTTTTGTTCTTTTATTTTTATTATTAATTTATTAATATATTTTTTACTATTTCTTTCAACGTGTTCAGTGCTAGTATTAATTTTACCCCTTTCTGTCTTATACTTTTAAAACTGTATAGAATAACCAGTATATATATTTTTTCTTAAACTGGTTCATATAGTTTGTTTATGTCTGTATCTCTTTCTAAACTTACTGTGTACACATTTTGTATTATTTATGTTGTTTCTGTTTAAGTTTATTCTTGTTTTTATTAGTTCTTTTACCATTGTTGTCTCCAAATTTCAGTTTTGGGAATTTCATCTACTCCCTTTCTTGCGTTTAATAAAAGTATTTATTTATTCCTTTAAGCATATATTCATGTAG
Source organism: Abscondita cerata (assembly GCA_030710515.1). Classification (NCBI taxonomy): domain Eukaryota; kingdom Metazoa; phylum Arthropoda; class Insecta; order Coleoptera; family Lampyridae; genus Abscondita; species Abscondita cerata. The sequence continues at coordinate 226,000 of JALBCR010001190.1, forward strand.
TTATCAACAAATTATTGTATAATATTTTACTTGACCTCTTATCGGGTTTATTAAAACAAGTTTATAATGTTGCCTTGTAAAACATTTTACAGTTCAGTATAAAACTTAATATTAAATTATCGGGTTCATTGTGTTGGAATTGGGACGTCTACAGGAAAGATTTAAAAGGGTATACGTTTTGTTATTATTTATTTGTAAACTTCAATAGCAATTGAGACAATCTGTAATGCTTGTTAGTAAATTGAGTATTCAACTTAGGAAAACATCAATATCTCTTGTTGATTTGTTACCACCACATACACTTAGTACGCAACACCATATATTCTAACATCCAGTGGCGGCTTGTCCATATGGTCATTTGGTCAATGACCTCCCAAAAATTTTGACAATATATAAAAAATATTCATTATTACGTGTTTTATTAAAATAGGTAATTAAGTCGCAAGTACAATAACTTAAAATTTATCGGCCGTCGTTCGTAATTCATCCTCTTCAACCTTGGGCTGGCGGTGCGAATTGTCCTCATTGAATTAGATCTACCCGGAAAAACTCGAAAAACGTGCAGCGCCCGAATAAACGCGAACGTCCGAAACAATAATCAACTTTGGGTCATGAGCCGGATCCCGCAGTTTACGTTGACTTCGTATAGGGTGTACAACTACGCTCGATTTTTGATTCGATTTTCGCGTGTTTTAAATCAATTTAAGAATTTATATTGATATGTTTTACTGTTGTTGTGTTGTTTTGTAAAAATACTATTTTTGATTCGCGTGTGCATGCGCTATAATAGAAAATGTCGGTAGTGCAGAAAATTAAACAACTAAAAGTGCTAACAAACTTAATTTTACAAAATTAGTTGAGTTCAAGGCAAATGGTCGTCCTTTGCCAGAACTAAGTTTACGACAGACTAGCAAAGACAAAAATAAAGATGTTCATCGAAACTTTCGCAAGGTAATGTACGATTTAGCTAACTGGATATGTGGTTGTGAAGTATCAAATGTATTTTACTGTTTTGTTTGTTTATTATTTTCTAAAGACTCGTCAGACTCGCTATAGTCCAAATCCGGTGTCAGAGATTTAAAACATTTAAAAGAGGAAATAAAAAACATGTTTCGTCTGCAGAACACATGAAATGCTCGGTAAATTTTGCAACCGTAGGAAATGTTGATATTCGTACACAGCTAGACAATGCTTATAGAAAATCCCTTAGAGATTTTAATGAGAATGTTTCGAAAAATCGCTATATTTTGAACAAAATTGTAGATTGTATAAAATTTTGGGGTGCATTTGAGTTATTTATATTTTTTAAGTATGCCTATTTTTAAATTAATTTTGACCTCCCAGTATGATTGACCACGAGCCGCCACTGTAACATCAATAGTGCTATAGTCTATCCACTTTTTTATAGTTCGGTTTATTTTGGATATACAAATTTATCAATTTTGGTATTTTGAAGAAAAAATGTGCATTTTTGTGTAACGTATTGCGCCCTATACTGTTTTTAACAACGACTTTAGTATCTTTTAAATACAATTTAAAAACCTGCTAGGCAGTTTACTATTTGAGTCAATTGTTTATTTAATATATTTAATTTTCAGTTTCGTTTTGAAAACCTTGTATTTAAAAACATATTAGTAAACAATTTTATAAAATGTTCACATCAACAAACTATTGCTCAAAATGTGCATTTTTATACGTATTGGGCACTATACCTTTTAATAGTTTATTATTTATTTCTGATGTAGTTTACAACATAAAATTTAATTCAATGTTTAATAAATATTTAATTTGCAAAAATTTTAATATATTGACGTGTTGCATACTATACTCCCTTATTATCTTACCTTAAATATTTTTAATTGTTTTTAAAACTTGTACATATTTGTTTGAAGAAAATTTTAAAATTAGTTTTGTAAACGTTTTTATTTAAAATTTTCTCTTAAACAATCATTTTTATCGTATTATCACTATTATCATCAATTTCACAGAATAATCCACGCACCTACGTTGTTTTTTGTCAGTTTTGCTTCATCCTTTGTTCTGTTTTTGTGTTAAAGAGCGTCCTAATTTTCACTTATATTGATCACTTGTTTCTTTTAATTTGTTTATGTGTTTTTTCAAAGTAAAACAATTTTTAATACGTTTTTTCTTTTAAATTACGTACTTGCTCTGATGATGATCTTTACAATAGTGATGAAAACGTTGGCCAATGCGATAACAATACCAAGTCTTTACTAAATTATAAAAGACGATTTTAAGAACGAAATTTTGAACATCTTATTATTTTTACTTTTGCTATTTCAATAAATTTAATCTAGATTTTTGTTTGCGTATACTCTTGATTTTGATTTAAGTAGCTCAGTATAGAACCTCTTCTTGTAATCCAGCGACCAGGAAAATCTTTTGTATTCAAAAAATTTCTAACAATACGAACGGGTGGCGGTATATCGAAAAAAATAGATCATGTCATCAGGTAAATTTGAGTTTTCTTTGTTTGGGCAGGAAGAAGTTCAAGTAAGATTTTCTTCAAAAGAATTCGTCACAATATTTTCTTGTTTACAATCCTAGTTCAGACGTGTTGACATTCACTTTCACATAAATTTGTACGAACGTACAAAAATAAAATGCTGAATCAAAAATATTGAAAAAACGACAATGAAAAATGAAGACAAACGGTATAGATAAAAATTGTAAAAAAATGGGTTAATTGCCATGATGATGATCTTTACTACTAAATAGAGAAATAATGTTAATTTTAATAGTGATTCACAATAATCTTGACACTATTTAAACTTGCACGAGTTTGCTTGCGAAAATTTTCATTTTACGATTTATTACTTCTTTTTAAGTGTTCAACTTTTTGTTGACTTGAATAATTATTTAAATAATTTTGCAGTTATTTTATGTCATGTAAATCTGTTAGATTGATTCAATTCTATAATATGGTTGTTGTATAATTGAAAATAAAAAGAAAACATTTTTTTGCATATTGAATATTTTTTAAAATTTTGTCCTAATATTTCATCACTAGTTACGGGTAACACATTCGACTGTAGTGAACTAAAATATCAATTTATTTTATACAGTCGTACTAAGAAGTTTTATTCGAAATATTAAATGTTTAATTTATTTTTTTGAAAATTGTATTCCAAGAACTTTCTTCTCTGGTTCGTTTTATGGATTTTTTTTCATCTCTTGTTTGTAATTTTATTTCTTTTTGTCAGGAAGGTACGAGACTTCTGGACTCTTTATAATGTAAGCTTCCACTAAAAGGGTAGAAGAATAAAAATAGAAATTTATAATAGAATAGAAAAGGCTAATATAAATGTAACAATCATAAAAAAATTCATTAGAATTCAAAATTCTTCAGGTTCTCATTTGTTTATCAACTCTTGTTTTGGAATTTTAAATTTGTGCTAAAATGGATGTCTTCCGTGTTAGTTAGTAGGTTGTTACATATCCCCCCCTCAATGATTGGGTTATTGCGATAGTTGTTTGTTCACATTTCCCCTTTCTAAGTTTTTTTTTGAAAATCAGAAAATGATTTCTACACTTGTTTCTCTGATTTTTCTGATAACTTTGATCAGAATTTGTACAAAATTGATTGATTAGCTGAGTGGTCCACAACCACCGATCTTTTGTTGCTTCTCTTTAACAAGAACTTTAGGTTCTTTTAATCTCCTCTTGGTTTATTCTGTATTCTTTGGGAAGAATGTTGCAATCTTTTGGGGCAGACCGAATATCATCTTGATTTCATTTTTGGTGAACCATATGTATGTCTTCTGGTGCATGTTCGCATGTTTACCAAAAAAAGCCACTTTCAACCACGTGTACTTGTTGTTCAAGGGATGACCTTCATCAAAGCATCTGTCTGCTTAATTTCTTCGTCTGGTTTATCAGAAATCCAGGAATAATAAACTTTTTTTTGCCTTTTTTTTCCTCTAATATATAATTCAGTTTTCCATTATTTTTCTGATTGTATGTAACTCGGCACATTCAGGATTATTTTGTTTCTTGGTAGTTATCCGTTCAGACTAGAAATTCACACCTTAATGTGAATATTTATACTTTTAAGGACTGAGGGCGAAACAACATTAACATTGAAAAACTTGCATAACTTTTAAACCGCTAAATAAATTTTCAAAAAAATTTAGTTTTGGATAGGTTATTTATTATATAAAAATTAAGAAAAACAAAAAATCAATCAGACTTATCGTCATAAAAAATTTTGAGCTTGTCGGGAGTGGTCTCCATCATGGCTTTTATGGTGGTGCTCGACACTTTCTTGGTCGCTACGGTCCACATTTTTCTAAAACTTTCAATCGATTTTGTAGCCTTTTTTGCCTGCTTCAAGCTTCTTTTCACCAAAGCCCAGTACCGCTCGATTGGGCGAAGCTCAGGGCAATTTGGTGGGTTAGCTTCCCTGGGTACAAAATCGACATGATTCTCTTCGTACCATTTTTTTGCCTGCTTACTGTAATGGCACGAAGCTAAATCCGTCTAAAAAAATGTGGATACCTTATGTTTTTTTGGAGACACTCCTTCGTGTAAATATCGGAGTTAAATGTTCCATTTGTTATGAAAGATTGGCTTCGTTCACCGCAGCTACAAATCGCCTGCCAAACAGAATATTTATTTGGAAAAACTTTATTTTTAGTTCTAAACTTCTTAGGAACATTTCCTCGTCCACAGGAAACATAAAACTCCTGACCAGGTAGTTGAGAAAAGTCTCATCGTCCATTGACGTTTTTGGAAAAAATCTGCTCTCAACTTTCTGGCTCGTTTCTTGGCTTCAATGTTTTTCTCCGCATTACGATCTGGAGTTGTTTGAACTTTGTAGGACTTAAATCCACTCTTTTTTTTATTTTTCGAATTGTCTTTCCGACAAGTCGACTTTTGCAGCTAATTTCCGGTTCGATATCAGCGGATTCTTAACCATCGCAGATATTGCCTTTTGCACCTTTTTGGTGAATGAAAACCCTCTAGTCGTCCACTTCCTGGTTTCCGTGTTATGGTAAAGTCTTCCTTGTACCGCTTGATGACTTTTGCTGCCACTTGCCTGCAAAATTTTGCTTCCTTTGCAATGCGAACGACTGACCATTGTGGATTCTCAACAAATTTTTTAACGATTAATCTATGTACTTCCACTACTTTTGCCATTGTGAACACAATTTGACTCAAATAAAAATAAAAATTTGACGACATATTCTGACAACTATTTCAAAGCCTACTATATCAAAATTTTGTAAAAAAATTATATGGTATAAAAGTGATGCAAGTTTCTCAATGTTAATGTTTTTTTGCTCTCGACCGTTAAGATGAGCAGGGTGATTTTGGGTGAAAATTTTGCTATTTTCTACAACGCGTGATGGCTTCGTTGAATTTGAATTGATTGTCTGATATTCACAACTTTGTGTGGTTTACTTTAGCATTGAGTACGATGGACCTCCTATTCTTGTACTTAAAAGTTTAATGAGCTTAGAGCGCGTTGATCTGGTTGCGTCGGTTCGAGTCGTTTGTTTTTGCTAAGTGGTTCCGTAGTGCTTATGCATTTGTAGATTTGTTGACTCTTTGAGTTTGGCTGTGTAAGGTAAGTTGTCTCGGTGCGATTGAAAGCGTTGTCGTATTGGATGTGAGTTGATTGATGGTATTGCAGTCCTTTAGACGAGAGTTAATTTCTGTTGCATTCCGGGACATTGTTACACGGTGTCGGGTACACAATAAAATTTTACTCTTGGATCTTTTTAATTATTAGAGTGGAAACTATTTAAGATTAAAAATTAAATAAAAGTCAAGTAATTAACTTGACACCAAGCCAGATTCTAAACTGGAAGAAGTCTATCTGAAGTTAAGACGTCTTTCAGTAATCTGGCTTGGTGTACTTTTAGCGGTCTACCTTAAAATTTTCGTTTGTTTGTTTTAAGTTTTTGACTTTTTTTCGCCCAGATGAAATCGTTTACGATAGATGGCGAAACGTTGGCAACTGCGAATCTTTAAACCTTATATTTTAATGCTCATAAATTCTTTTGTTTTGGGTCAATTTAGTACAGATTTATGAATTCCATGCAGATTTTTGACATTCTATAAATTTTCTTGCCAATATTGTACAAAATATTTGTATTATTTCTTAATCCATTCTAAAGTATATCTTTTGTTGCAGGAGGATGGTACATACTCAGAAATTGGAACATTCAAGATTTCGACCGCAGTCTTATAATAAAACAATTACACGTACAGTATGGAGTATCGCCGTACTTTCGGGTACACGTTGAACACAATCCCCGTCTACCAGGTTCTTATTCAATTTTTATTTCTCCATCGGGGTTGGGTTTACCCGACCGCTACTATTATTATACGAACCAAAAATGATCCGGTAAGTAAGAGTATGGAAAAATGTAACTCAAGTTTTACATTCAATATTTGTAGGTTCAATTGGCATACAAACAATTTATACGCGATGTGATAATAATGTTTAATAAGAATACGAAAGCCGACGCCCAAAAATTCGGCGAAGATATGTTTTCTTACGAAAAGAGGATTGCCGAAATTACTCCTACTTTGCATGATACTATAAATCCAGTGAACACGTACAACCCCGTAAAGTTGTCTGAACTTAAGCTCACTGTTTCTAGTGTATGTATATTTTATGATCTCAGTTTTTTTTTTATTTACATTTGGTTACAGCTTCCATTACAAGACATTTTGATGGCTTTGTATCCGAGTTTTAACGTAACCGAAGAAACTGAAGTCATCGTAACGTCTTTGTACTATTTAGCCGAAGTTTCACATATAACCACTTCAACTGACAGCGAAACTCTTAATAGTTATTTAATTTGGACTTTGGTTAGAGAATACATGCCTTATTTGTCTACAGGGTATACATCGACTTTAAGTTTATTTAACGGGGAGATCTACGGTAAGTTTTTGTGCTTATTTGCGCCCAGTTTAGGATATTTCAGTACCACCACGTTGGCGTTGGTATTTTGGCGCCAAAAGTTTTGGCTCTATTCAAATATTTTTCATTAATTTGCTATCCGATACGTTGAATCTACACTGGGGTCAATAATTTTTAAATAGAAATATATTTTAGATTAAAATATTGAAAAAAAATTAATTTTAAATGCTTTTTCTGATGAATGCAAGTTCCAGCGCCAAAACGTTCTAGCTTAAGCTGAACCAAATAGCGGTGCCCTATCGATCTTTACAAAAATTCTTAAATAAATTTTAGGATTTCATCGTCCTGTGCCGCGCTCGGAAAAATGCACTCGTGTAATGCAAGATATCATGGGATTTGCTGTGGAATCTGCGCTCGAATCCAAATTCCCGATCAAAACATCGACGGTAACATTAGTTCAATCTACTCGAAGAAGTTCAGAATTCGGCGCAGGAACGGTTAAGCAACATGAAAGTATCGTCTGAGTTGTACAAGTATTTATCCAACAAGGTATAAAAGTTAAAAATAAAACATTTATTGTATAAATCGAAATTGTTTATCTAGCTTTCTCGTCTGCAATTGCAAATTGGACTTCCGAGTAACGCCAAAGACAATTATATCAAGGAGTACCAGCCAGTTGATTATTTTGAAGGGCAGCTTGTTTTGAAAGTATCAAAATAGTTTATTCTTCAAACGACGGCTCGAAGAGAGACTTTGATTTCTCCATTCTTCAACGACCAGAACCCTAGTGTCTCATTTAATTTCGAAACCTGATCAAGTGTGAGTTACGTTCCTTCAGCCAATTTGGTTATTGTGCCTCGGATGATGTTAAGTTATCCGTTATACGACGACGAGTTTCCGAAGTAAGTTGAAAACTTTGTAATCGAAACTATTATATTTTATTTTGTACTTTTTGAATAAAATTTGATAAGAAGTTTTTCCATTTTGATTAACGCCTTGATGGTAGTGGAAAGAACCTTCAGGGTTACATATGCCAAAAGGAAAAGGCAGTGGTCGAGAAAAGAGTACAAGAACGCTTGGTAGAGGATGATCTGAAGGTGCACTTGGACAATTTTGACAGGTGTGGAAATGAAAAGAGAATGAAAGGAGGGCGAAAAGCAAATGGGGAGTGGGATAAGGGGAGATGAAATACCCAAAACCATAAAAGATAGGTGGAAGGTGGGTGGATGAAGCAGAACAAAGGGATCGTGAGAAATAATGGCAGGGTAGAGGATAGCAGACCAAGTAGAAAAATTATGCTACCTATTTGTTCACCTGAAAAAATATGCCAAAGTAGCTATTTATATAACCGTGTTGTAACGGTTTACCAAAAATCGTATTTCTTTACCTGAATATACATTCAAAATTTTTTTCTAATTTTGTAAAAAAAAATAAAATTAATCGAGTGTCACCGGTGTTCCCATTTTCAAAAAACCGATGCCAATAAGGTTTAAGTGTCGAAAAATTTTACTTAACTGGTTACGAATAGTGGATGTTTGGTGGTACTTAGTTTATTGCTTATTTTGCAAGTGAATGATAATTTTGATCCAAAATTTCTGAGCTTTGCGATTTGTATTCTTACTTATTGCTTTTGGCAGAATGTGTTCTCCTCCAAATTTATTGTTTTCCTTATTCTATTATTTCTTTAATTTCTTGTTATTCTTTCCAAAACTTTCTTCTGAAATTCAGTTTTTTATTATTCTTTTTTTTTTTTGACTTTTTTTGTTTTATTTTTCTTGTTCCTAAATTTCCACCTGTCACTCAATTTTTTATTAATTGGTTTATACCTTTGTATTTTCTCAGCTTCATTTTCCTTTTATTCTTTTCTTTTTATTTACTTTATTTCGATAGTTTTAATAAGTTCTTACTAATATAATCTGAATTTGATTAATTAATGTTTCTATTTATGCCATTCGATGTTTAAATACTATAAAGAAAGTCTGCTTACGTTGGGCGTCAAAAAAGAAATTATTATAAATTAAATTTGGTTTTTTTCGAAAAAAATCGAAGTAGGTTCGGTACTGTCAACTAATCGTGTTGTATTTCTGTTTCTTCTTTACATGGCCTTTCTTGAAAATTTGAACGCTTGATTCTTACCTTTCTTCTAAAAATATGTTTTGCTAAATATTAACATTTAAAAATTTCTTCTAAAAATTAGAAATGGTAGATTATTCCAATATTCTCGTTCGAAAAATTTCACATTTTCACAACCCTGACTTCAAACAATGAGTTTGCGTTTTGTTACAAGGTCTTGCAGTAATAAAATTTGATGCAAGGTACATATGATTTTCTAATGACCATATTATACAAGTGTTGAAGGCGGTAAAATCAACTTCATTGTGCTTAATGGTATGTGGAGTGTTCATCATCACTCCAGAACTGGAGCTTTATTTTGTATACAAGAATTGATTTCTTTAATGATATCATCACCTCTGAAAAAACTTTGGTTTGTTATTCTTCCGGATACGCCATTCGTCAATGTCTTTCGCTAAGTTGTATATTTTATATAATTTTTACTACTCGAATCTATCAACTCATTCACTTCTGCTTTGAAAATTTGATCTTCTTTATCTTTTAAGCTTCTTGGATACCAGCGACAATGGAATGATGTCACACGGTGCTATCCCAAAATGAATACACAAAATCTTTCAGTGTTGAATGACGTGTTGGTCTATTGATTGATATCACTGGTGTACAATTTGGGGGGCATGTAATTAACAGTAATTAGACTATCGCATCGCCGACTAAGTCTTTGCAGATGACCTGGAGCATTGTCTAGCAATAAAAGTAAGCTTTTTGTCTAAATTTAAGTTTCACCAGTTTTTGTCTAACACAGATTCTGTTGAAAATCACTTACGAATCTTATGTAATCAAAAAATCAAACTTTTTTCTGCTCATTTATAACAAACCAGGATAAAATGATTGGCATTGGCACATGGTATAAAAGTTATTCTTCCCTCGGAAATTTTTCTTCCAGGTGCAGATCTTTACCACGATGAACCAATGTTTTCTTTGGCAACACTCTTCAAAACAAACTGCTCTCATCAGCGTTGAAACTCCATTTTTATTATTTCCGTCAACAAGAGCTATACCGCATCAATATCACTGAAAAGTTTTTCACCGGAAATACTCGATTGTCTGATTCCGAATCTGCCTTTAAATTTTTTAAACCAGTTCTAGCTTGTTTGAAAATTTACTGATTCCGTTAATTGGCGGTAAAAAACAATCATGGGAAAATTCATTATCTTTTGCTGTCATAGTTCACTATTTGCTCACCTGCCTTATAGCTCTCTCCTAGAAAAACAAATTGTAGAACTATTTATAGCTGTATAGTCACTCAGTTTTAAAGTTTTTTTTGTTTCCTGTACCAGAATCTAAGAGCATGATAGTCCAAAAATTTGGATTTATTTTTATTTATTATCTGTAACTGTTGATTTCCCAATACTATAGTTTTTGGCAATGGAGCGAATGCTTTGTCCAGATTCAATTAAATTTGTCATTTCAAGTTTTTGACTTGTTACAAAGTTGTTGTTAAGCTATCGCTCAGAATAAGCACCTTCCTTACATGCCGTTACAGTTCCTTTGATGGCATTTTCTTCAGTATATACTATTCATACGTATAATGTTTACACGAGATGTCGCAAGTACCCTTCTAAAATTTTACAAGATGGCGATATAGCCAGATGGGGGTTTTGAAATGATAATCAACTTCTTTCATCAAACATACAGAAATAATGGTAATCTGGAATCCGTGCTATAATCTCAGGAACACACATCTAACAACGAATAACGACATTATAGCTAGTGGTAGAAAGAAATAAGTTAATTATCTAGCGGAGCGCTCGTTGTCGTAGGTGTGTTCACGCCAATTCTGAGACCAAATTTTACACCGTAATCGTGTAGAAAATTGCCCGCTAATGCTAATTCCAAAGTTCGTAACAGTAGGTTTGTTTGTCTGTCGCCAGCGCTTTAGCGCGACTACTAGCAGAAAATCTGAAGGCTTAATGCGGAATGAACGGCGCTACTAAAAATTACCGTCACAGGCTTTTAAATTCAATGTTGTGTGCTTCCTTTTGGACATTTTGAGTACATTGCACAAGCTGCACGAAACCGGCCCCTGAAATCCACATGAAATTCAACAAAGCTGCGCCACATGTTGACCATGCGAAATTGCGTTGTGGGGTGCGCAATCTTGCAATTACGCTAAAGTGTCGGATTACCGGAGAGATACGTCGGATTGCTAAACGACCTGCGTAGAAGCACAATATAAGAATAAAAACGGAAGGTAATCTCCTTTCCTGGGTAGTTTGCAGTCCACCACTAAACGAAGAACAACCTTAAGTTGCAATTGATACGCAAAAAACTTTTTCCGCGGACCAATTACAATATTTAAATTTTTATACTCACAAATTCTTCGGGTATCTAGGCAATATTCTAGCTATTAAAAAAAAAAATTGTTGTAGTTTGTATTAAATTTACCAGTTGAAATTTAATTCTTAGATCAATTTATATGGACGTCTTGGAGTAACGCAAGAAGCGGTAGTCTCGAGCATATTGCCGTACAGAAAGCTTATGGAACACCGATTTAAAGCTGCTCTCACCTTACCATCTAATCGTCAACAGATCGTACAGATCCACAACAAACTCTAAACATTGTCGAATTTTACCGCAAGCAACAACGTAGCTTTTAAACCTGCATCAGAGTTAATTACGTTGAATAAATTAAACATTTATTCGCTGTGAACACCGCACATGAGGTACTACGATTATTTAGAAACTGTCAATCGTTTACAATATCTGTATGTTTCAGGCATTAAGAAACTTTTAACTGAAGTGCAGCACACTCATCAACCATCACTAGAAAAATTGGAAGATTCCGCTCTGTTCTTTTTAACGTATTCACAAGTAAGTATTAATTGATCGTGTTACCTTCTTATAAAGGGCAATCATTTATTATTATTATGAATTATTTATGTACAGGGTGTCCCACCAGAGAACGCCATCAAATGAGTTATAGAAAAACTAAAGCTAAAATATTTTCAAGATATTTGACACTTCAGGTTATACCGGAAGTAGGTATCCAACGCTTGTTTTAAATGGAACACCTATATATTATTCTATTTTTTGAATTTTGCACAAAATTCTAAGCTTTTGACCCTAATAAAACATAATGTCTTGTATACCTAAGTCTAACTGTTTGGACTTATTTTAAAATTTATGTCAAAAATGACGTTTTCAGGCCTAAACAAAATTATAAAATTTTCCTATACTAATGCTTTTATTATTTAATTGAATAGGTTTCGGCAACCGGGGACCTACCCAGTGGAGCTATGTCGATATTTTGATAATAAATTAATACAGGGCGATCAAAAAAAGTTAAGTAAATTCAAATCACGTCAAAAGTCATTTTTTTTAAATGCAAGCACCCTACTTTATAACTTTATTTTATTTAGCATCAAAAATAAAGTTTGACAAAGTTTGTCTATTCAAAAAATTCATGGTTTAAAATATTGGCAATTTAACTGTTTTTGTTGCACAAATGCTATTGTATTTCTTTTAATATATGAATGGTTATTCTAGTTGGCCATGATGGCGTTAGAAAACAATCATCTGTCAGGATATGTCAAACTGTTTAAAATTTTAATAATCATGCCGGGACGCTTAAATTATACAAACGAAGATTACTTAAATTTATTGTATTTACATGGACAATGTGATAAAGTTATATTAAGAACATGTTACAGTTAACTATACCGACTATGAGTGTTAAGTGCATATCGTTATCACAGCGATAACTTTAAATGCTTGAAACACACGTGTGTCAAATAAAGCCAGGTGTTCTTTCGTTGCGTGTAATACTCTGATAATTGCCCGAAGCTATCTGACACACGTGTGTTTCAAGCATAATAAGTTATCGCTTTGATAACGATATGCGCTACTCACAATCGGCTACAGTTAACAATTGGCATTTCTTAGTTTGATACGGTTGACATCATGACAGACTGATTGTTTTCTAACGCCATCATGGCCCAGCTAGAATAACCACTCATGATAAAAGAAATCATCTTTGACCGTGCAACAAAAGAAAAAAATGTTAATATGCCAATATTTTTTAAAACCATGAATTTTGAATAATTAGTACATAAAAGTCAACCTTATTTTTGATGCTAAAATGAATCATTATAAAAACTAACTGCCATTTTAAAAAATGACTTTTAATTTAATTTTTAATCCTGACCTATGTGGTATTATCCAAGCTACCGACAACACTAATAAAGACCTATACAAGGAAACCTATTCAATAAATAATAAAGGCATTAGTTTAGAAAGAGGTAATAATTGAGCCTAGCTCTCATTTTAAACAAGAAGTAAAATAAGTCAAAACAATTAGACAAGTCTCGTTTTGATATACACAAAATGTGTCTATTTTGTGCAAAATCAAAATGGAATATAGGGTGTTCCATTTAAAATAAACAGAATGACACATACTTCCGGTATAACGGAGAATGTCACCATTTGAAAATATTTTAACAAGTGCCGTCGATGTTAGTATAGTACTAAATTTTTCAAATTTTTCCCATGTACAAGTTTCCTATAATTTATCGATGGCGTTTTCCGGTGGGACACCTGTATAAAAATAAAAGCATATAACGTACAAATATTTTGGTGTGGTGCACAAAAATTGAGTGAAATTGAATTACACAGTCATTTGGGTTTGATTACCCTTCAACTGTGTAGAAGGTGAAGAGTATTCAAAATTGAAGGTGATCTCAAAATAAACCTTTTTTATAGAGCCAGTGTTCCGTGTCCTCAATTCAACGTAGGTTATACGATAACGTTGTTAATTTTAAACTTTCCAAAAGTCTTTGTAGAGTACTACCATATGGAAAGGTTGAGTGTTAATGATGCAGTTTGTTGGGTTGGAAGCTGTTTCGTCGTACTTAATCGAGTTTTCAAATTCTCTCCAGTGTTCTTCCATGTTTGAAGAACGTTGCATTAACTCATTATGACTTAAACAACACTGATACTAACCACAAACTGTTTTTTTCTTTCAACGACCAACTTAGTATGTATAGTGGTTTTTATACTTAGATTAGGAAGGATAATGTTCGTTAGAAGAATTTTATTTTTTTATTTTTAGTACCTACTTACATAAGACATTAATTTTAGTGCAATTTTCGTTTCGTGGAGATTATCTTAATGCTGTGACAATTTAGTCAGTATTTATTAAATAAAGCATTCTTTTGTATTGCTACAATTTTCCGTTATACAAAGCAAAAATAAGCTCCAAAACTAGAAATATAGTTGAAATTACAGTTCCTATTACTAGAATCGCGATTGCCGAACCGACATTGCTCTATTCCTGCGCTCGAATGTTTGGAAACGATTTCGTTTAAAGGCACAGGTAGGAGACTATCCTTTAAAGCTTTTCCTAACAGGCCAGTTTCTTTAAGGCGCATTAATCTGCAAACAAAATGTAAGCCGGGACTTCTTAAACTATTCGACTTACTTGGTGTTTACGATTCTGTAACTGCTGTTTCGTGGCATCAAAAACCTCATTGCTGTATTGCAGAAGTGGTTAGTTTTGAAGTTGCATATTTCTCTTGATAATCTGGATTTTTTGCATAGTATTGTTCGACCAAAAGTTTCGGCAAAACTCCGACAAAGTCGTCGATTGATATTGTAAAGACCTTGTCGATGTAAAACGACAACCGTGTTCGTTACTTCCTAAATTGAGTTCGAATAATAAAAAAATTGTAATCTGCGAGTACGTACTTGGGTGGCGTCATTGATGTGTTCAAAATGTTTCAACAATACTATCTTCACGTTCATTTTCGTCACGGCAGTCGTAATATCTTTATTCATAACTTGTTGCAACAACAGCGAAGTGATTCCGGCAGCAAAACCGGTGTAAAGCAAAATAGGATATGACGTAACCAGAAAATAATAGTCTACTAGCGAAACCGTTTGATTGTGTGGCTCAATCCTGAAAAGGGTTTTAGGTTATGGCTCAAACAATCGCGATTTAAGAACAACATATGCGTAAATATGTTCAAAATATTTATGTTTGCGGCAATGTCTTTTGATAAAATTTTACAGATGATCTCTTGGACACTGGTTTAAGGCTCGTGTTTAACCATCTGGGTTGGGGAAAGTGGGAAAATTTTAGAGATTCAGAAAAATTGCCAGAATTGCCTCCTTTTGTCGACTCTTGGACAGTCGTTTCTTGCACTAACGTTGGTCGTTCATTAACTCGGAGTTCTCCGATCGTCTCAATGTACTAAAAACTTCTTACCCTACCCTTACCCACACTTACATAAAAGGCTCCTTACCATTACGCCGAGGATTTACCCAAACGGTTATAATCAGTAGCTCGACGTTTCCCCATTCTAACGCCTACCATGACGACTCTTTATGTAAAACAGGTTGAGTGATGTACGCTTCTGTATCATCTATTTATATACGATAAAAGTTGCGTATTCCATAGGACGCGGAAATGCTGCCCTCGTTATGCTGTTAAAGTCTACTTTCCTGACTTTTGACCAGAAGGTGTCCCTACTCTAGAGATCCTAAATTAACATATCACCTTATTTGTAAATAAAACAAGATGAAGTAACTGACATTTGCTTGTAGGTGCGCACTGACCGATCAAATTATGAAAGAATGAGACACTGTGGAAAGGATGAAAGAAACTCTTGAGATATACTAAGAAGAGATAGTTAAAAAATCAGAAAGATACTGATATTATTAAAGTCGTCCAGAGTTAAAACATTCAAAGCCATCGTAAATGTTGATTAGGACTGAAAGCAATACTGAGTCAAAAAGAGCGTATGAGTTTTCGATAGTGCCTGAGAACGCTCTCTCAAGAACAGTTGGAAAAATTCTCTTGATTGTGACAGACAGACGTCGCCATTCACTACTCCACTTCCTAAAAACAACCCTATTGCCAAATTTCTATTCTTGACGCACGAGTTTAGCATACGCTTAGGTTGTTCTTAATCGAACCCGAACCTTGCTGACACGCTGCCGCGTTTTGCCCATAAAGTAATATCGACCCAAGTCCACGGCACATACTTTAAATCAAAAAAAGAGTAGTGCTTTACAGACAAATACAAACAAACCGCAAATTACTAGTAAAATAAAGAAACATATCCATAATGTGCCAGCAAAGGTTAAAATGAATATCTTTGGTGAAGTGCAACTTATATGGAGTCGTATATGATCACGTGACTGAAAATTTAAATAAGTTAATTTGTAAATCACGTGAAAAAAGTTTACTCGTTCCGCAGGGTGGGGTAAAGCTGAATAATTTCCTTAGGAAAATTGGTGTTGTTTGGATGGCACGCCAAAATATCGATTTTCATACGACAACAAAATGCTTGTTAGGTTGTTCTTGATCATGCCGTAGCTCAGTTTTTGATAACTGGATCTGTAAAATGAAAATAGCACATTGTTTTGTGAAATTCGCACTCGTTAATTTTCTTCAATAACATTAATATTGGATTTAAGGGACAAGGTCATATGCCAAAGTTGGGTAGGAAATGCGATATAAAATTGGTAGAGTGTGCATCAGAAATATATGAACTAGAACAAGCAATAATAAAGGGTGGGGAGAAAGATAGTATGAGACTTTGATGGGAGAAGGGCAATTGCGTTTAGGGAATCTGTAATATGAATTAGAAATTACAAATTTTATGGAACGTGAAGAACAAGAATTTTGACTGTTAGTACAAACAGGGCAAATTGTAGAGATAAGAGGTGTAAGAGATGAAAAATAACAATGACTAAGAGGAAAGTGCATGCGGAAAAACAAACTATGAAATGGGAATGGTAAATTGGTAATTGGTAAATGGGGCTTAAATTGGAAAACACGAAGAAAGAGATTTGAGGAATAGGAAATTAAAAATGGAACTGAAAAAATATTATGTAGAGTAGTAAGGGGATGGGGGGTGATTAAAGGCGACAATTTTGAAAAAGCGAATATTGCGGATTTAAAATGGAATAAAAAATTAAAGAAAAAGCAAAGGTTTAGAACAGAAGCTGGTGGACGAGGGGGTACAATGGGGTAACTGAAAAAATTATACACATTGGGCAATCAATGGTGGCATTGAACCAGTGGTAAGAATTATTACTGTTCTGGAAAAGTTGATAAAAGCTGAGAAATGCGAAAATGGACGATGGGCTTGGATTAGAGAAATAACTGTGACTGAAGACGGAATTTTGATAAAAAAAGGGGCGGACAGGGGGCAGCTGCATTCACCAATATAATGGAAATGTTTTCCATGGACGCTTGGGACACAGAACGGATTAGAAAAAATAGTTTAAGAGAACTTACCCAAAGCATGGACGTCGTAAAAATTTCCGGAAATAATTAGGGATATTGTAAGTGAGAATTTGAGAGCTGGAAGGAATCTGATTCAGGAGACAGGAAGAGACGAAAGGAAAAACGTAAAGAGAACGATGGGTTTGGAAGTCGAAACTGAAGGAAATTTGGGGATTCTGCTGAAAAGGTAGGACGTATAAGAAAGAACTTTATATCACCGATTTGGCACAAACTATACTAACCTATACAGTTGGTTTAGTGTAAAAAATATGTTTAATGTTTTTGAGTTCCATCAATATTAAGTCTGAGGAAACCTCAACACTCATAAGTACCAAAAATATCAGGTTTTTGTGTTTGACCAATTTTTTCTCTCTGATCGTTTTGACAAATTATTTTCGTTTCATGGGTTTGTAAAACTAGAATTTCTTTGGATGTGAGGAAAACTTTATCTAGGTTTGCTATAATTAATTATTGCAAGTTCGCATTTAATTTTTTTGTCGCATACTTGCCGGAGAAGTCTGGATTATTCATTTTATTATTTAAACTTTTGGTGTAAACAAATATATTTTATATCTTGAAAACAAATATTGTGGGCTCAAAACGTCTCCTAGCTGATGAGCATATTGGCTGAAAATGCAGGTATGGTGATTTTTAGGTGTCATTTTTCCCCTTGGGGCGAAGTCTTGAACTTGTCAAAAAAATACAGGGTTTTCTTAGTGATACTTATATTAATCAAGATGCGGAAGCGCGTATGCCATATACCGGTACGGCGACGCCAAATGTTCACAATACGTTAAGAAGGTGACATGTTTTGACGATATGGCGGACATTTTGCCGTCACCGTATCACTTATGACATATTGATGCATTTGCCGCAACTCTGGCTATCTCACAGTTGTGTATATAAATATATTACTATTCCTCAAAAACATATGTATGTTTTGAGACGTTCAAGATAATATCCCAAGGGAAGATGACACCTGATGATAATACTTACATTTTCGTGCAGAAGTATTGCGACTAACTTTCCCACGTCCTTGACGTGGGTAATCGCCCGACTATGTTCTTTACTGGCTCTCGGTCTATTAGGCTTTCGCGATGTTTTGAACTAGTTTGTCTAGATTCGATCTAAGGCCGTTGTTGATTGAAATTTATTGAAGAAAGCTTCAGCGTTGGTTTGAAAAACGTTTTTGGCAGCGTGATGCAAGCCCCTAGTTTAAATATAACTGAAGCAGAACTCATAAACGACGGTCGAATCTGGGCAACCCTAGTTCATAAACGCGCATGTTCAGAAATACCCTCAGTTTAAAATTTCCGTGAACTCTGATTTTTGTGCAAGTTTTTAAAGTGTATAAAAAAACTGAAAAGCATTCTTTCCCGTCACTGTTTAATATACTTTAGTACTTACTTATTTTAGAAACTATCTTTACACTCTTTGCCTAGAAACAAAAATCGGCAAACACTGCAGTGAGAGTTAGGCAGCAAATTTGAGAATATTTAAATTTTGGTAACCATGGTTTGGTCTCTGGTTCTTGAAGCATTGTTTAGAGCTTGTGTGCTTTGTACACGTTAGTATACTTTGGAGCATTTACACCAGAACATATACTACCTAAAATTCCTAGACTCATTTTGCAACAAATTCGTAGTCAGAATGGTTAACTGGGACACCGGGGTAGCTGGACACCCCGTGAAAATTCTCGCGTGAAAGAGAAATCACTTATGTTTGATTTTGTAGTTGGTAAACCTTCCCATCATTCGCTAAAAACACCTGGTATTGTTATTCTACGCGCGTTATTTTCTTAATTTCAAACGTTTCTGTGGATACGCATACATTAAATGATTAAGTTGGTGCCTAAGCGCTACGGTAAGTACATTTTAAAATATTGTGGTTGCAAATAAAAATATGGTGAAAAAGATTGTAAAGCGTTCATTCCTGGTACACTATTTGGGGTTAATTCTTGTGTTGTTGGTTCATAACGACTAATGACCAGATTGCCCCGTCGTTTTTAAAATTGGGTAACTGGGCATAATTCAGTTTTAAATTAGTAATATGGGGCTTAGAGAAAACAATTTTTTAAAACAAAAAAGAATACCTACTTCGTTTACTTAAAAAAATACACTTAAACAACCGGAAGATGTACAACGAGAAAAAGAAAAAAGAGATATACTCTGATTTTCAAAGCTTATTACAACGTAGGTTATCTAAATTTAAGAAAGAAGAAAATGAAAAGATAAAAAAATTACAAATGATAAACTTGAAGAAAAATGAAGGAAGAAGAAGAAAAAGAAAAAAAAACAAGGAAAGAAGCGAGCTCAAACTCAATCGAAGAGCAACATTAGTGGCGAATGGAAAAGTAAGACAAAAAGTTTGATATAGTCCATCAAATTCTGATAATGACGATTCTGAATTATTCTGGAGACGAATTGATCTTGTCATCAGAGGAACCACAGATTGCATCTCAGTTATAGAAGGAGATTACCGTCTTAATTTCATATAATTCAGATCATCTTCCACTACCAAAATAATTTCTACGGAAGATAGACAAGTAAAAAATCTTACATGGAAAAAGTGAGATCATTTTCTTGGCGTTGGCCAACAAAACCAGATATACTTTCTTATGAGGGAAGTCAAGGAAATAATTCCAGATAATACGTAAACCACAACAATACAATAAAAGCCGAGCATATGAAATACCAGAAATGAAAAGATACTCTTCGTACACTAAGTAAATATTAAGTAATAGATTATTTTTATTTCCACGTTGTTTTACTCATCTTAGAATGTATATTTTTGTTTGTTTCATGAAAATTTTGGTTATATAACATTATTTTTATTTTCAAATAAATATTTTGAGATCTATTTGTCACCCTTTTATTGCAACTGTCATAGCTGAAACTATAGATTCGATTATAATGAAATTTGGAACAGATATTCTCATACTTTTGACTGTTGTTCCAGACCACAACAAACACCATATGATTAGTTTAGAAATACACCTCC